>KE504661.1:1557561-1569826 GCA_000441515.1 Elaeis oleifera
GTTTATTTGTTACGACCAAACAAGTTTTGTAACTACAATATGAAATAGCGACCACAAATTCCTCGTAATAGACTAGTCTATCACGACCAACAATTTTTGTAGCTATAGTCTGAAATTACGACCAGTGGTTCTTCATAATAAGATTAACTATTGCGACCAAATAAATTTCATAATTATAGCTACCAATAATGATCAATAAATTATTTGCAATAGTGTTATTTATTGCGATCAAGCAATATTTGTCGCTACATGAAAAAAATAGCGACCAATTTGCTCGCAATTGATACTAATTCTAAGCACATCCTTGTTTGATCGTAATTTTCATCGCTATAACTAGTTTGCTTGCAAAAATTGGTCATTATAGAGAGGATTTATTGTAGTATTCGAAAGTTTGGTTCATGACTTGGCTTTCTGATGTAATAGATTTTACTCTTGGACCATGTCCAGCTTTATCTATAGTAGCTAAAATAATCTATATCGAGTCCAACGACCATTTGGATCATCATCATCCAAACTTGTATATATCAGTGACGACTTCTCTGATTTTGATATTATACTAAAGGAGGGACTTTGCTTATAGTGGCTTTCATGAATAATATTAATGTATCTCCTCAAATATTAGTTCTTTAAAATATTTGTTCCCATATTTAAATCAAATAAAAATAAATATATGAATTTTTAGATAGTTAACTAAAAAATAGAATTTCTAAGTAGATTGACTATCCATCTTGATAACCCAAAGTTGGTGGTGCATTTGAACCCAAGTATAAATTGATACCACATGCTCAAGGCCTTTTATATCATCGGTAGAATTGTATATTCCCAGCATTTGAACTTGAGTTACCATCCAAATAGACCTTTAGTTGATATAGATATATCCTACTAAAAGTAAAATTCAAGATAAATTCAATAAATTTCCACTTTGATTTGAATTTATCAAGTCAAATATATTGAAATCTTTGTCACTATATCTTTCTCACCTGTCTCATAAAGGCATTAGCATCTACAAACACCAATCAAATCTAAATAATACTCGAGCTTGTTAATTGAAGTAGCTTTATCAATATATCTGTTGGATTCTTTATGGTGGCTATCTCTAATATCATTATTGATGATCTCTTGATACTTGACATCAATGTGCTTAGTCCACTAATGAAATGTTTGATTTTTGGCCAAGTGAATAGTACTCTAGCTATCATAGTGTACAATTATTAACTGCCACTGTAAGCTAAGACTATCAACAAGACCATGCAACCATATAGGTTTCTTTACTCCCTTTGTTACAATGATATACTCTGTTTCAATTATAGATGAGGCAACCGTAGACTAAAATATAGCTTTTCAACTAATAGTATAATCAAAAAGTAAAGATATATCATGTCAATAATCATCATTTTTCAAATCACCTGTATAATCAGAATTAACATAGTCTACAATACTATTAGTTGATTTGCTACTATCATAGTCTAAACCAACGATTGTAGAGCCTCTCAAATATCTTCCCAAAATTTTCCTGTATTTGCTAACTACACTAATAGCATGTGAAATACTAGGCCTAGTGTAAATCATAACATATCCATCAAGCTACCAACTGTACTAGTATATGGAATATATGGCGTGTACTCCATTTTTTCATCATTTTGTAGTGACATTGAAATAGATATTTTAAAGTGTGCGACCAAATAAGTACTCATCGGTTTGGATCTATCCACACTAAAGTGTTCAAGCACTTTCTCTATGTACTTTTTCTAAGACAAGTATAATTGATCTACTTGCTGATTGCTATGGATCTCTATCCCAAAAATCTTTATTGCCAAATCCAAATATTTCTTTTCAAATTCATCACTCAACTAAACTTTTAACTTGTTGATTTTAGATTTGTCCTTAGCTGCAATCAACATGTCATCAACATATAATGAAAAATATACAAGAATCATCTGAAAACTTTCTATAATAAGCATACCTATCGTAGTGATTTTTGGTATAATCATTATTAATCATAAAAGTGTCAAAACTTCTGTACAATTGTCTAGATGATTGCTTCAAACTATATAAAGATTTTTTCAATTGACAAACATAATTTGCTTTATCTAGAACTAAAAAATCTCCCTGATCATGACATATAGATTTGTTCCTTCAACTCACCATATAAGAAGATAATTTTGATATCAAGATGCTCAAGCTCTAAATCAAACATACTACAAACCATGATAAGTAGAATATGTATGGAGCTATGCTTCACAATGGGAAAAACACTTCATGGAAGTCCACTCTCTCCTTCTGAGTATAGTTCTTTGCAACTAATCATGCTTTGAACTGTGCTGTCTCAACCACATGAATGCCTTCTTCTTTTGAAAATCTATTTATAACTTATTGCTCTTTTACCTTAAGCAATTAGATTAACTCCCAAATATGATTTTTTTTTAAGTTGACTCAATTTCTTCATTCATAGTTGCGACCCACTTTGTAAACTCCGTGTTGTTAATTGTATCATGATATGAGGAAGGTTCCTCATCCTCAATACTTTTAGCTATTGCAAGAGCATAAACAACTATATCTGCATATCATAAAGGTGGTCTAACATGCCTCCTCTATTTATTAGTAGCAATATTATACTATCATTGCAATGGTGACACATCATCTTATATAAAATCTTGCATCTCTATCTTATTGGGCTGAATTGAAAATTTTGTGATACTCTCCATGGAGTTTCAACATCAAGCTCTACCTATTCATTGACATCATAATCTATACATGCACTATCAACAGATTTCTTCTACCAATTTATAACATAGCAGACTCATTAAAAATCATCTCTATTAATAATAATTTTAGATGATCTAGAATTATCTGTATACACAATCTATATCCCTTTATCCTATTTGCATAACCTAGAAATATACATCTTTTTGCCCTCCGTTCAGATTTACCATCATTCATATGAATATATGTAGTACAACCAAATACTCTCAAATAAGAATAATTAATAGAGTGATCAAACTATACCTTATATAGAATCTTACACTCAATGATAGTTGATGGAGATCGATTTATTAGATATGTTCCTCCAACTCACCATGTGAGAAGACAGTTGATGAAGATCGATTTATCAATTGCAGTGAGTCAGATATGGGTTGGAATTGCTCACATCCATACCCATCCTAGAATTAAAAATTTCATATCCGTATCCAGTTCGAGTTGAGTCTGGTCAAATCAAGTACAGGTGCGGATCAGATCAAATCCGATAGATAAGAGAGGTCGGATCAGATCTGATTGGATATTTATAAACATTATAAGATAACTATAATTTTGAAAGGAAGATATAGATTAAGATTATATCAAATTGGATTCAGGATGGGACATATCATCATTCATACCTGATCTAAATCTCCTTCAGATATTTTTTTCTAGATCTCATACCCACATCGGGTTTTAATCGGGTCGGACAAAATCTACTCCATTCGGATCAAATAAAACTGCCCACTCGAGTTGGGTTCGATCGGCTAGCCCATGGGTTGGGCTATATTGCCATTTTTAACTATGCTGTATTAATTGCTTTAGCGCAAAAAGTTTCAATGAGACGAACATTTGAGAGAATACAATGAGCTCTATCTCTAAGTACCCTATTCATCTATACTACAAATTCAATCTGTTGTGGTGTTCCTTATATAGTATAATGTTTCACTATACTTTGTTATTGTAGAACTTGTCAAATTCAAATGAACAATACTCTAAGCTATTATCGGTTCTCAATATTTTAATATTCTTTCCATTCTACTTCTCAACCAAGGCTTTTTATTGTTTGAATTTGATAAACACTTCATCTTTGTACTTTCAAAATACACCCAGACCTTTTATAATAATCATCAATAGATACTAGAAAATAGTGATATCCACTCCTCGATGCAATTAAAGAGCTAGGGATCCTAAAGGTCTAAATAGATGTAATTCAACATACCCTTGATACTGTGAATACAGGCATTGAACTTTACCTGTATTGCTAGTCAAATATACAATGTTGTAAGAAGTCTAGTTTTTTATCTTCACCCCATCAAGCAACCTTCTCTTAAATAAATTATCATCCCTCTCTTGCTCATATGCCCTAAATGCATATGTTATAACTGAGTAGCATTCGTATCGAATAATGTTGATGATGAAAAATTGCTACTGTATCTCTACTGTATCTACTATTTTATCCAATAAGTGATACAACCATCAACCAACTTTCCTTCATCACTACAAAGACTCCGTTAGATATTTCTAGCAAACTATTCTCAACAATATACTTATACCCATGAGAATCTAGAGTACTTAAGAAAATTAGGTTCCTTTTTAATTGTGGAACATGCAAAGCTTCTAAGATCCTAACAATACTGTCATACACCTCAATTTTAGTTGTTCCAACACCAACAACCACAATGGATCTTATTATCTCCTAATAGAATCTTTTCTTTCCTAATCTGATAGGTAGAAAATCAATCTCTATTGGGAGTCATGTAAAAGGAACAATCAGAATTAGGAATCTACTCTATCCCAAAGCTACTAATACTAACTGATAGAATCTCATTATCAGCATCATCAAAATTTTTTATATTATGCTAGTATTAGGTTCAGTGACAGGCTCTCTCTTTTCATCCTTTCCTTTCTTCTGGATAAATCTATCTAATGTGGTATTACTTATGATAATAAAATAACAATATTTTATGTTTTGATTTTGATATAGACTTACCCTTACTGCTAGAATTCCTTTCTCTACTTCTATATCTCGTAATCAATCCTTCCCTTTGATTTCCTCATAACTTCTAGATATCTTTTTTTCAACTCTTTATATTGCAAGGCATTTTTACATCACCGACTAAAAAGGATTCTCTACTATAAAACATGGTATCAATGAAATTCTCATAAAAAAGTGATAATGAACACAATAACCCGATCTTCATCATCAATTGAAATAGTAATATTTCTTAAATCTAAAATAGCTTTATTAAATTCATCTATATGATCTTGAATAGAGATACCTTCTTTCATGCACTGATGGTAGAGCCAATTATTTAAGTATAATCTATTTATGAGTGACTTAGTTATGTATCTACTCTTTAATTTTAAGAATAATCCAACCGCTGTCTTCTTTTCAACAATTTCTCTCAGCACCTCGTATGCCAAACAAATAGAATTGCACCTGTTGCTTCAAGACTCGAAATCTGAAGTAGAGTAGATCGACTTGAGCGAGATTGGACTGGAGCAATCCTTGCAATCTGACGTAAACTCCTCTAATCTGCAAAATTAGTCAAGAAACTGGATGAAGATCCTCCAGTTCTATCCAATTTCTCTTGTTCTTCTATTTTTTTCTACCTCTGTTTTCAAAGCTCAAACTGACTTAAGCAATGGAGGGTCGAAAATCAGAGGATCTCCATCTTGTTCTTGACTGATTGTGTAGATTGAAAGAGTTTTCGTCAGATCGTAAGGATTGCTCTAGTCCAATCTCGCTCAAATCGATCTACTCTACTTCAGATTTTGAGTCCTGAAGTAACAGATTGGTGCTAGAGAAAGGGCCTTTTGATTTCTTTGTGGGAAAGATGGTCAAGGTAAGAGCTCAACATCCTTCTCCCTCTGCTCTAGAAGGAGCATCGGAGGTGCTACCACAACAGTTAATTACTATTGATTCTCAGTAATTCAACTTTCTAGTTTAGCAAGTCCAAGTCCTGATAGCAGCAGTTCAACAACTTTAAAAAAGGGAGGAACAACCATCGAAATAAGCTCCTCCACCAAATGCTCTGTCTCAGTATAGTCCTCAACTGGTCCATCAAGATAAGCACCACATTGATAAGGCTGACAGCGAATTTGCCCCTAGCACTTTGAAAGTTCAAAGAGGGGCGACCTGGAGCACAAGATCCTAGATCTTGAAAAGCATATAATGGAGCTCCAGATAGGGAGTCAATCTTAGAATAAAGATAGTTTCAATCTTTGATCTTTTTTCTCTCATGAAATCTTGAATGAACCTGTTTCGAACCGATTCAAAATATCCGCCATCGAGTCTTTTAATGGCTCTACAGATCCAATGAATCATATCGAGAGCTACAGGGCCCTCATGACTTTACAAGGAGCTTTTGATGCCCGATTATGCATTGCTTTTCCTGCAATCCTCAAGAAGACAGTGAGGATTTGATTTTCTAGACTCCACAGGGGTTCATCTCTTTTTTTGAGTAACTTGAGAGATTGTTTGTCACTTATTTCGGCACTAACAGACCTCATTTGAGGCATGTGGATAATCTCTTCTCTATCCAGCAGTAGGAAGGAAAAAATCTTCGAAAGTATGTGGCTCGTTTCAATGCGGCCACCTTGGAGGTGAAAATTTTAATGAACCAGTCGCTATATCTGCTTTAAAAAGGAGACTCCGAAGCAACAGTACCATATCCCTTCAGTAATTGCTTCTCATTGTCTCCATCAGACATGTTATTTGATAACTTCTTCTTATCTTCTAATGCCTTCCATAGACTTTGTTGCATCAAAATGGCTCGCATCTTATAAATCTACTAGATGCCAAAATTATTTGCACTATTAAACTTTTTGATTTCGAATTTTGCGATCATCATTGTGAAACTCGAACCGAAAAGATGAAGACTCTGGCACAATTTATAGCAACTGGTAGGGAGAATACGAAACAAAAGAAGGAAGAGAAAAATAGAAAAGAGTGAACACAAGAAAATAAGAGCATATAAAACTTATGTGGTTCGATCTATTAACCTACATCTATGAATAGAGATAGTGCAAAAATTTCACTATAAAAAATTAGAGATTATAGGGTATAAAATGAACTTACAAATTTTAGTCTTTAATTTAGCAAATCTCTAGGATATTTAATTAGAAATTTTAATTACTACTACTCCCTTTAGGATTACAAGGGATATATATATATAGTAAATAAATTTAGATTCAAACTATTATTTCTATAATAAATCAGTTTATGTTGATATTTTAATTCGATATGGATTTAAATTATCAAATAAATAGATCTATGATTGATGTAGATTTATCTTATTTAAAGTAAAATTGATGAGTGACTCAAAGTAGCTTAATTATACAACGGCCGTAACATATAAAGTGGCCATATTAATTTATGAAATACGTAAGCAACACTGGTGTTATGGTATAAAACAAAGGAAGCAGGAACGTAACGTAAGAAATTCACATTACTTAATTACTCTTCCCTTGGAAAGATTCGAGCACGAAGGGGATATTTCATGACTACAGTGAACTCCAGCTTTTCGGACAGGTCAACCTCCTCACCTTCGACGGCCTTCCACTCAAATTCCCGTACTAAATTAGCCACGAAGAACTCCAGATGGAGCATGGCCAGCCCAAGCCCCGGGCACATCCTTCTCCCACCCAAATGGCATCATCTTGATCTCCCTGCTCCCCGTCATATCCACCCCTTCACCGGTCCCCGGCCAAGAACCTCTCGGGCTTGAACTCCAATGGCTCCTCCCACACCTTCTCATCCCTGCCTATCTCCGCCAACATAACGTTCACGTCCGCTCCCGTCGGTATCAAATACCCGTTCAATGTCATGTCCCCCGTCACCGTATGTGGCAGCAGAAGTGTCCCGGTGGGTGTCGCCGCAGCCCTCCATGATCACAGCTTTTAAATATGGCATCTTCTGAAGGTCCTCCTCCTTAATCACCTCCGCTTCGCTCCCCACCACCCTCTTGATCTCTTCCGCCAGCTTCCCTTGTATAGCTTGGTGCTTCACCAAGTTTGCCATGATCCACTGCAACGCAGTAGCGGTCGTGTCGGTGCCTCCGTTCATGAACTCCGAGCAGAGGCTCACCATCTCACTTTCGCTCAGTTTCCTTCCTCCCTCCTCGGGAAGCTCGATGCCAAAAAGGGAATCAACGTAACAATAGACATAGCTGCCTTCACCTGGCTGCTGCCTTTGGTTTTGCCGAGCTTTGATCAATGGGATGCAGATATCCTCCTGCTTTTTCTTGCCTGCTACGATTTCGTTCCACCTCCTCCGGAATAAAACCTTGGTGATTCTGGGAAAGAAAGCGAAGATGGGAAACTCAGTGAGCGTCAAGAGCAAATATCTCTGTATGGCTTCAATTTCCCTGATGGCCTTCTCATCTAATTTCTCGCCGAAGCACATAAATACCAGCAAGCAGAACATGGCATACTGGAAGGTCTCCATGACCACCAGCACTCCGTCTTTGATCCCGGCCTGGGCTTTCAGCTTGTCGAGGAGAATTTGAAGGACCCATCGGCGGGCAGGGCGAAGAGCTTGACGCGCGAAGGATGGAGAATCTCGGAGGAGAGGTTCCGGCGAAGGAGGCGCCAGCGAGGCCCGTATGGGAGGAGTTGATGTCGTACTGGTTGCTCGTGAGGAAGCGAGCGGGCTCCACGGCTGGAGGGCGGTCGGCGAAGGCGGCGCCGCTCTGGACGAGGGCTTGGTGAGCCACGTTGCGGTCAGAGATGAAGATGGCCGGTCTGGAGGTGACACGAAGTGTTACGATGGGTCCGAGCTTCGCATGGAGCTGCCGGAGTATGGGCTCGATGTCGAAGATGGATCTCTTCAGCCATATAAATTTGGCCAAGAAGGGAATGGTGGATGGGCCTGGTGGAAGCCTTAGCCTTCTTTGTTCGGGAGTAGGACAGGAGAACAAGGTGGAGAGCTAGGCACAGAGGGATGGATAGGATAATGAGAACCCAAGCATCCATGGATAATGGTTTCCTCTGTTTGTGGTGCTGGGGTTAAATAATGATGTGTGAGTGGCTCTCGGAGCTCATGCTTTCTAAGAGTATGCGGGCAGGAGAGTAGGAAAACCGCTTGTGGTCATCTTTAGTTGGTGAGATCGGGAAGTCTGATTCTCAGAGGCGAAGGTGGTCACCAATGGATCAGCCACCGCACAGATCTTAATTAACTATGGACTCTGTCATTTATCCATCTACACATATCACAAAGCGACCAGTGAATGATCTAATGGTGGATTCGTGCGAAGGAAGACGAATTCTTCTATCGAAAATACGCCTCCATCCTGAAACCCGGAAGGAAGAACTTTCCACGGTGGACTTTGTCATGCTGGGAGGCCAGACCTGTGGTTCGCAAGGCTGCCAGTATAATTACGGGACATCAGCTTTGAAAACAAGACACCGAAGACTTCCCAAAAAGACAAAACACAAAACACGAAAGTCTGAGCAGTGTGGGCCCCACCACTCCAGTGGGGCTAGCGAGCTGCGTTTCGTTGGAGGGTGGCGGGTCCACGTGGCAAATGCCGGAACACATGCACGATGGACAGCGCGCAATCGGAAATTGGTGACATTCGAAGGGTAGCGTGCCTGTTATGCTCCGTGAGATTTGACGCGGTCCAATTGCACTTGGTGGGCGTTGGGAAGACTGTCGAGGAAAAGACAAAACACAGTAGGCGTACCAAAAAACAAACACGAAACACAAACGCTGTCTATCTTGGGCCCCACCACTCCAATGGCGGTAGTGAGCTGCATTTCCTTGGACAGAGTGGGGGAGAAGGAAGACCGCGGGTTCTTTGGTACTCACGATACACCGCAGCATATTGTACCATGTATTGCTCGTATCGCCCATCCCATGACAGACGACTGTATTTGGTTAAGACTGTAAATAGATCAGACTGATCCGTGATCCCATACGATCTAAATTATTTAGATCCGATCTGATTCATTTTAAAATATTTATAAAATCGAATCAAATTTTAAATTAAATTTATATAAATTATTGATTATATTTAAATTTACTGAATTCGAATCCAATCCATCCGGACTCTATCTAAACATGTATTGGATCCAACATATAAACCATAAAACAAATAGAATGAAAATAAATTTTAAATATCTTTATAGTTTTGTTATTTATTATTTAATTTTTCTCAATTTGATTATAAGATTCTAAGAAATTATATTTATACCTAGATTGTGTTTATCTTTTACGTATTATCAGGATGAAGGCCATCAATTTTTTGTTGTTATGATTTGTTTATTTGGATTATGGAACAAATATTGTACCAAAAAAACAATATATTTTAGTTATGAGAAAAATAGAGATGTTGCAAAAAATTGAATATAATCTTCATATTGATTTTTGTATTCATTGTTCCTCTCTACTAATTTTAGTTAGCTCTTGATAGTAATGTATCAAAGTCACTATGACATTTGATGGCATCCATTTATTTATGAAATATTATGCAAATTTTTTTTTAATAATGATTGAGCTCTAGTAGTTAAATTATGGATTGCTTATAATTAATAGCCAAGATAAATAATATTTTTTTGTCATAATTTTTATATGTTGGCCTATCATATGAACGAGGTCCGAATTGGATCTAAATTTTTAGGTTGGACCGGATTATATATGGACCCGACCCAACTCAAATGATCCAATGGGGTAAAATTTTTAACCATGGATCTGATCCGATCTTCAATTAGGTTAGGTCTGGGTCCAACATTAGGATCCGATCAAGAAACCAGATCGGATCAGGATCACCCATGATCCGGTCTGATCCGACCCATTTACACCCCTATATATGGTTATATATGGCATACATCACATAGCTCGTATCTATTTATGATCATTCATCATGCGATAGATGATGTATGTTGTGCACCGTACTATGTGATGCATACAAAGGATCCATATTTGGAGAAAAAAATCAAAGTTACATGAAATCCTTGAAGATTATCAGGATTCATTATAAGGCCAACATTGCAGGGGAGCTTGGGTGCAAACCTTATTTCTAATTTTCAATTAATATAATAATAAATTTATTTAGATAATTTAAATTTAATAAAATTTATATAACAATAAAATATCAAAATTTTATGAAATTCTAATTCTAGAACTCACATAAAAAAATTCTAATAAAATAAATTTTTATGTTTATGTTGTATTTAATTGAAGTGCATCTAGATTTCTTATTAGACAGTTCTTTATAAGTGGAGAGTTACGGCCGAGTTATTTATTGGAGCCCATTTTGATTTCAAAAAAATTCTGGCTTTCCTACCTCCACCCTTGGGACATCGTGTGAGGTGTTTGGAGGCTACCGGTCTGTATTGATACTATGTACCGAGTGATCTATAGGCTAGAGTTAACCATGCACAGGCTCCACTAAAGAAGCAGAGAGGAGGTGGGCAAAATTTTCAAGTGTACGTGTTGAGCACTTGGAGGTCGCTATCTTGGATCTGTAGTTGAGGGAGGATAGAGATGGTGGCCTCCCAATGCCGATCGCATAGAGCTATAGAGGAGACTCTCAATGCATCATTCTCGCTTTGACAACAAAGATCCTATCACCACAAGATTTTAGCTTTTAGTAGCATCGAAAGTCACCACACAAAGACTTAAATATCGCCACTAAAACTACTAGTAGCGACCAAAATGATGGTGAGTAAAATGATCGTCACTAATAGTTTTAGTGACGACTGATGCTTCGTCGTCACAGAAGATTATACTCTATATGGCGACTAAATATTGTCACTAGTTTCTATCAAAAAAAAATATTGTCACTAATATGCATACAAGTAGTGATGCGAACTATTGCCACTATAAGTTTTATTTTTTGTGACGACATAGTATGCCACTAATAGACTAATTTATCTGTGATATTATTTTTCATCACTAAATATGGAGCTAATTGTGACAGCCTGTTGGTGCCACTAATACTCAATCATAACTAGTGACCGTTTTTGTTGCCATTAAAGGGATTACTTTCTAGTGACGACAATCACTAATGTCATAACAAAAAAGTTATAATGTTAATGATAGTAATTATTATTATAAATATAATTTATTTGTTGCTATTTAATTTTATATGATAGCTAGTTTTCTATCGATAGATCCATAATAGCCATCTCTATCTGTACAATTCATTGTAAATAAAATTTATTCTGTCGACGTACATAATAACCATACACAATTTGTAAAAGCTATATCTATTCACATAATTATAGTTATTCTTTAAAAATAAAATATACATTATCCAATAAAAATATAGCTCCACATCCATACACGTCCATCTTTAAAATATTTGTAATACAAGTCTTCATTTAAATTTTAATAATAAACATCAAATATAACATAAGTCAAGATTTATTTTCTCAATACATAAGCTAGCTAGCGACTAGTAATTGCTAAGTATGCAACCAAAATAAGTGGCATCCATTTATCATCCAACATTCAATTATGCATTGGATCCCTACGCAATATATATATATATATATATATATATATATATATATATATATA
>KE504661.1:1574375-1604615 GCA_000441515.1 Elaeis oleifera
TTAGCGACGGCAACTACCATCGCTAATACTCTTCCTACCATCATTAATAATTTTAATAATATTTTTTTTAATTTTTACGATGGTAAATACCATCGCTAATAGTGCCATAGCTAATGATTATTAGAGATGGTAGTTACCGTCGCTAATACTCTTTTCATCATCGTTAATAATTTTAATAAATAAATTTTATTTTTATGATAAAAATACCGTCGCTAATAGCATCGTCACTAATAATTATTTGAGATGATAATTACCGTCACTAATACTCTTTTTACCATCTCTAATAATTTAATAATAATTTTTTTGTGACGGTGAATGTCGACTCTAATAGCACTGTGCTAATGATTATTAGCGACGGTGCGATGCCATTGCTAATACCATTTACGCCATCTATAAACTAATATTAGCGATGGTGTAAATGCCGTCTTTAATAGCTGTTGGTAAATAATTATTAGCATCAGAATCATTGCCGTCGGTAATACCGTCGCTAATAGACATATTAGCGATGGCAAAATGCCATCACTAATACTTTAATTCTTGTAGTATAGTTTTTGTAATACAACCAGTTTCTTGCTTAGCATGATTATTTGCATTTTGGATGCTCCTTTTCTAAATTAAAGGATGATAAAACATTAGTTCATAACAAATTATTCAAAAGACTACAACTAGTGAATCAAAAGAACCATACATACAGTTTGGATACTCATTTTCTAATTAAATATTACAATGAATTATACTTATAAAGAAATCACATAACATAGTAGTCTTCCATAAATAATACCTGAAACTCTTCTGTATTTCGCTTATTTTCAGTCAACCAATACCAATCAGCCTCAGAAACATTATTTGGACGACCTTTGTTAGCCTTAAATGCTTTATGTAAATTATATGTCCATATCCTGTATTGATCTTGTAGCTGACTCAAAACATATTGACGAACATCTTCTGATAAATCAAAACATTTTTGAAAATAAAAAATAAAATTTGTACTTAGCCATTAGTTACACCATAAACAATACAAGGGATAAAATAATTTAAAAATATCATAAAAGAGAAACTTATATGGATACAACAAATAAATTGCATGCTCTCACCTTCATATATATCCACATGATCAACTTATCTCCATCGGTTATGTCATCCCATTCTTGCACTTGAAGAGGTGCAAACCACCTAATACATATCAATCCCTCTACTTTAAAAGATTTGCATCATCAGCACATATTTTTTTCATTCAATTCTCGAGGAAATAGATATCCAATTATTCTCCTTTGGCCTTTTCTTATCAAGGGCAGTGTTATGTATTGGATCTCATCCTCTCTTTTAAAGATAATAAAATCTACACAAATATATATATATATATATATTTATATTAAATTTAAATTTGAATTTTAATACATAAATCTATTCTAAATCAAAATGCATAACCTGTAATATTAGTTCTTGGCTGTCCATCAAAACTAGAATTATTTTCTGAATGTGCAGAACTTTCATTTGATGTTTGTTGCAGTAATGATTGTGTCGGTTGAGATAACTCAGTAATTTGGATAGCAACTATTTACTGTTATGCATCCTGAGATGGTGTAGATTGAGAGGATCCTACAGTCGAGCTCCGTCATATTATCTTAACCATATTTTCCTATGACAAAATTTTATAAAGTATTTCAACTATTAAAGTATGCTTCGCATAATACTTCATTTTAGAAAGCACAAAAAGAACAACTACCTTTCCACTCTAATCTTGTATAATAATAAATATGATGATTGATTTTTTTAGATCAAATCTTTGGACTTACCATCCACTTCAATCCACCAATACTTCATAAATGAAATGAATAATATTGAAGTATTTAAAGAGATGAAGAATGCCTTTATAAAATTTTTCATTCTATCAAAAGATCATAAGGTTGTATTATACCATCAGCTACAGTCAACTACTTGGTATGATGCATGAATATAATTCTGAAAATAAAAGATTAGTAAAAACAAAAATGAATGACAAAAAGAAGAAAGAAATATAGGGTCTCCCTTCTAAATATAAGATCAAGGACTAGGTTTGTAATTGCACTTGTTTCACATATGGTCCATAAAAAAGAGAAGCACTAACCTTGAAGTTTGGCAAGCTTTGCCTTCTTAAAATTTACAAAAATTGTACAAACAGTTCCTTTTGAAATCATAATCAATAAGAAATTATATCAACCATGAAAAAGAGAAATTAATAAAAAAGAAATTTTAGATAACCATTTCCATTTGTTGACTTTTGATAGGCATGAATGGTATGGTAGGAGACTTGATGCGTAAGCTTCCAAGTTTTACCGCATGCAAGTATTTTCTAATGAATTTACCATCTACTTGAAGAAAGGTAGTTTGCATGGATCAGAACAATGTTGATGTAATAAATTTTCAATATTCAAATTATTGCTACTCTATCAGAATACTACTATTGCTATAAATATGACATTTAAACTTCATCACATGAAATAGTCAAAAGGTTTACATAACTTTGTTACGAAAGTAAACTAAAAAGCTCAATCATCATCTATGTTCATAAAAATAAACTATAAAACTTAATTATCATCCATGTCATCATCATCAATGGAATTTATATCCTCGTCATCGGTCAGAACGATCTCCTCATCTTCATTGTCATCCTCCTCCTCTTGCATTACCATATCTCATTTAATAGGAGTTGCATTGACACTGCTACTCGTTAACTTAGATCTATTCAAAGATTGCACATCATCATCATCCTCTATTGGGGATAAAGCAACAGCACGGCCAATAATCTCATTTTCTTGGCATGGCTCATCTGAAGCTTCATCGAGAGGCATGTCATACACGTCATGATGCTTTGTCTTCACTACAACAAGCCAAGTAGGATCTTAAGTATCCTTCACATAATACACTTGTTCAACTTGACTTACTAATACATAAGGCTCATCTATATTCAATTTGCGTGTTGCATTCACCATGATAAATCCATACTTATCTTCTATATCTCTCTACCCTCATGATACATATTGAACCAATCACATTTAAATAAACAATACTATTCTCCTCTAAATAGTCTAACTCAGTGATGTTTATTAACACACCAAAGTAGTCTATAAAACCTATATTTTCATCTCCTCTCACCAGTACACCAAAATTTTATGTTGTTAATTGCATATCACGTTCATTTATATTAAATTTACAACCATTGGTAAGATAAGTGGTATAGCAAGACACCCATCTATCAAGACCATAAGCTAAATGCAGCAATTGATCACTAGCAAGCTCATTCCTTGATTCATACAATTGAGCAACCTATAAAGTAATGATAAAGAATTAGTATATTTACATATGAATAAGCTAAGATAATAGACTAATATATATTATTCTACTTATATGTCTCCTAAACCAATGGGAAATTGCTCCTCATGCCTCTTCTCTACATTATGAAGGATCTCTTTTCTGCTTTCTTCCATATGCATATTGTAAAATTAGCACCATAATAAAAATAAATACTATAATTTATAAAATTTGAAAGGAATCATATGAATGAAAAATCTTACTTGATAAACTCTAAAATTTCTTCACAATTTTTTAACACGTACATCATAATTTGTGCCCATTCTGTCAAATTTAACTCCTCATATCTTCTTGCATGTAGTGGCTTGCCAATTTTTTGTAAAAACTTGTAAACCTAACTGCGGTGTATTATCACCTTCTTTATAATTCCTTCCTACTTGATTCAATCTTGGTTCAACTCCATCTAGGTATCTTGAACAAAAATCTACACATTCTTGAATAATTAAACCCTTGGCAATTGGTCCCTTTGGATGAGCCTTATTTCTTACATATGACTTCAATCTATGCAAGTATCGCTCAATAGGATACATCCATCAATATTGTACTAGCCCAACAATCTTCACCTCACCTGCTAAGTGAACTGATAAATGCACCATTATATCAAAAATACTAAAAAAATATTTCTTAAGCTTGCATAGTGTTATAACTATCCATTTTCAAGTTGTTCTAAATCATTCAAATATAATGTTTTAGCATAAATATCCCTAAAAAAAGAACTCAGCTCAATCAATGCCTTACACAATTCTTTACGTAGTACATCATGTACTGCAAGTGAAAGATATCGATGCAAAAATACATGACAATCATGGCACTTCATTCCAAAATCTTACACTTTTTCGTGTATACATCGAGAAAAATTTGAGGAATAGCCATCAAGCACCTTCAAATCAATCAGAAATTTGCAAAATAGTCTTTTCTCATCTATCGACATTGTGTAGCAAGCTGGATGAAATAGATATCATTCTCACAAGCAACTTCAAATAACTCCTCCCCATGATGATACCACTGCTTATAATCCTTTTTTATCCCCTTCAAAATCAAATGTTCATAGACCTCTTATCGAGTATGAAAGAAATATTATTGCATCTCTTCAAGGGCAGCGGATCTCCATTCTTATATTGGGCTTGCTGAATGCAAAACCAAAAATTCTTGAACTCTTTGCACATATTATGGATATCGTTTATCACCAATATCCATCCAATTTTTATTTATCGATATATCTTCTACAAAATTTATTATACCAATAAGCAATCATATATATTGTTTAGATTCAAAATTTTTAAAAATCTAATTTAAATAAATATAAATAAGTAACCCCAGCTCTACTTTCTACTTATTCTATCCTTATCTAAACATCTTCAAATTTTCTACACAGAAAGAGAGGTGAGAGAGAGAAGGTTTAGATATGATCACATTGAGTAACCCTATAAAATGGAGACTAAGTGATTGGCTCACTAAAAAGTATTATTATAGAAATCTTCTTTCTTTAAAATAATATATACATACATGATATATTTTAATTTCTAATATATTTCAAACTAATTTTCATGAAAGGTAGAGGGAGTAGCATAATATAGAATTCTTTATGTAAATTAATTATGAGAAGTTTATTACATTATTTGAAGTTACACCATTTATTATCTTTATCTTTTTCTTCAAAACCTACAAAAATATATATTATCATGTTGGGATTTTGGAAAGAATTGAAAACTCAAAATTCCCACCAACCAATTTCCAATCCCAACTTTTTGTTTAGTCCTATATTGGATAGGAGAAAATTGAGAAGGGGTTTATATTGAATATCCTTTTCTTGAGCTTTGTCAAAAGCTTAGTGATTTTGGGCCAAACAATACACATGCGTAATGCAGCCCAGCTTGGCATGCATGCAATCGTGGTGCAGCCCAGTATTTATTTTTCCTAGCATTTTTCTTGG
Source organism: Elaeis oleifera (assembly GCA_000441515.1). Taxonomy (NCBI): domain Eukaryota; kingdom Viridiplantae; phylum Streptophyta; class Magnoliopsida; order Arecales; family Arecaceae; genus Elaeis; species Elaeis oleifera. Next base: position 1,579,660 of record KE504661.1, read on the forward strand.
TTTATTTTTCCCTTTCATGATAGGGCAAAGGCTTATATTGATCTAAGGAAACCTTGGTCTAATTTTCTAATTTTTATTTAGGCATGTGTCAAATATAAAATTTTTATAATAAGATTTGGATTCAAAACAAAGGATATGTCACTTACTTCAAGAAGATCGCAGTATCACACAACTCCAACAACTATTAGATTACCTCTTCAAAATTTCATCAACAATGCCTTAGATATCTCAAAAGTTGTCCTGACCGTGGTTTGCTTTATTCTTATCATGGCAACCTACGGGTAGAGTGCTACACAGATGCTGACTGGGCTGGGTCACTTGATGACCATCGCTCTACTTCAGGTTACTGTAGTTTTGTTGGAGGTAACCTAGTTACTTGACGAAGCAAAAATAAATGTGGTTGCTCGATCTGCTGCAAAGGCAAAGTATCGAGCTATGACAAATGGCGTGTGTGAGATTTTGTGGTTGCGAATCTTGTTATTGAAACTAGATCTTTATCGGTTGTCGCCCTTTATGTTGTATTGTGACAATAAGGCAGCAATCAATATTGCTAATAATCCAGTTCAGCATGATCGAACCAAATACATTAAGATCGATCGACATTTTATCAAAGAGAAGCTTAATGCCAGAATCATTTGTATGCCCAATGTGCGATTTGTTAGTCAACTGGCAGACATTTTGACTAAAGATCTTAGTTCACAGTCTTTTTCATTTATTTGTGACAAGATGGATTTTTATGATATCTATAACCCATCTTGAGAGGAAGTGTTGGAATGAGCTGTAGATCCTTCTAATTGAGAATGTAATCTTCCTAATTAGAAAAAATATGATTGTATATAATTATAAAATTTCTAAATTGAGATTCTGAAAATTAATAAAAGGGATCCTATAGATCCTAGAGAAAATCAATTTCTTCGTTCCTTCGAAATCCCATCTTCCTCTCTTCCTCTATCTCTCTTCTTCCATCTCTGTTTATCAACAATTAGCCTTTGAGAACTTTGTACATCTTGGAGATGCCGGTTGTCCTCCAACGACCTCCACCACCCTGTGTTCATGCCAATTGTAGCAGTGGTTTGGTGCTACTGGCGGGAAAGAAATTTGCGCATCTTCTTGCACAAATCTTCTAAACCTCAATCCGTCCTCTTCAAAAGTGTCTAGCAACTCAATGACTGGTCCTTAATCTATAAATAGAAGGAACTTGCAGGCTTCTACAAATTATGGGGTAGGATCAACTCTGTTGCGGCAATTGCGGATGTTCGAGCTTTTCTTGTGAAGCCTTCCTTCTTCCCTGGCCTAGAGTTTCTTTTCGGCTTTTCATAGATTGCTCTGTTCCTTCCAGGATGCCTTCACACTGGGCTTTTTTTTTTGGCTCTCCGTCCTCCTTGACCTTCTTCTTTCTTTCTTTTTTTTTTTTTGATACATACGGACGGTCACATCATTTGGTGTAAGAGCAACTAAAAAATCAGAATACAAAATTTTGCAGGACTGGCGGGATACCATTGTCCTATCATCAAATCTAATCTCTAGAATGCTCTGCAATAAAGGATGCGATCCAATCTACTGCACTGTTTGCCTCCGATAAATATGTCGCACCACCATTATAGCTGGGAGACGAAGCGCAATTCAGATGTCAGAGAGAAGTGGATGGACTTCTAACTACCCCTGCTATTACGGATCCATCCAATGATGGTGGTAGAGTCACCCTAGACAAAAATCCTCTCCGTCTGTAGCTCCTGCCTGAAAAAAATGATATCCATCCGAGCGGCATAAAGTTCAACTCCCGAAACCAAAGGTTTGAAAAATAGAAACCTCCAGCAGCCAATAGCCTGGTATTTGAACCCCGGATGACAAATCCCACACTATCCCTCCCATCTCTGACACTGCTATTAAAATTCATCTCGACAAATCCTGAAGGAGGCTCCCAGAAAATGAAAATAACTATCCGGATCGCTGCAGGAGCAGCAGGAGAGTCTCAATGAATGGGGGCATCAAAGAATGGACTAGCAGCATCAACATGACTATACTCCACAGCCAAACAAATCGCTCTCTCCAACATCTGGTGTGTAGAAACCACCTCGTCCTCGAATATCAGATTATTTCTGAAAAGTCAAATTTGGTAAACGATGTAAGCCAAGCTACCCTCTCTCTTCCTTGACCTTTTTGGGGGACGAGGATGAGCCCTTCTGGTTGATGATCTCCTTAAGAATCAGATGCCAGCCTTACTATTAGAACAGATATTTCATCTGAGTCACCTGCTTTTACTGCATTTTGGATGCTGCATAATCCTCAATTTTTTGGCTTATTACTTAGCTGCTCTCTTTGCATTTTTTTTCACGTCTATACATCCCTTTCTGACCCTTTTCTTCTTTCTTTTACACCCTCATATCATTTTTGCTCAATAAATTATGATAGGTAGTACGGAAATATCCCATTACCTTTTATTTTCTCCAAAAAAAAAATTATGCTAAAGGAGACAGATAATCAGCTTCTTGCGGTGACGGAGAATGATAGAAAGTAATAGGTCCCGTTACCTTCAGTTGCATGGTTGGCCTTCGATGGTGCTCGTCACTTTCTTTTCAATATTATTTTTAAGAATAAAATATCTATTTCCATTGTAGTAGTGACAGAGAGTAGAGGTGCTTGTGGTGTTGGTAGCAATATCATGGTGGTACAAAGAAATGGCAACGAAAGTGGCAACAAAAATGATGGTGAAAATAGTGATGGCAAGAATACCAGAATTTGATGGAGATGACAACCTTAATGATGGTGGTGTAATGGAGAAAATAGTTACAACAATAATATCATAATAGTGGGAACCAAAGACAACGATAATGACAACAATGACGTAAAGAAGGCAACAATGATGATGGTGCAACAAAAGCAACAATTGTGGTAGCAGAAAAGGCAACAGCGACAATAGAATAGAATGATGGTGGTGATAAAATATAATTTTATTTTTAAAAATAAATTAATTTTTTTATTATTTTTTTAAAAAATAGAGATGATTTAAAATAAATATAAAATATTAACACCAAATATTTTGTATCTTTGTCTATAATTTATTTAAAATGGAACCAGGAAATCAAAGTGAAGCGGAGGAGGCCCTTCAATATTGTTTTCAACTATTTCATTTCTACTAGCGTGGATGACATGTGCATTGCAAACATAATCTAGAAATCGGATGAAAAATAATTGAGAGAATGGATCTTCGAACCGTAGCTTAATTGAGAGAAATGACCCCTAAATGGTTGAGAAAATTGAAATTCAACAACTTTCTTCGGACATATATACTCGCAATTATTACACCATGCTAAGGCTAAAACATTACTTCAACATTTTTCAAGAGTCCACAACAAACGTTACAAGCATATAGAAACCCAGCAACTAATACCTATGAAATACAAGCAAACGATGTAATATACAAGTATCACCTATTTCGTGCTTTTATGCACTCTATACTCTTGTGTTACATCAGATTCCCTTAATTTACAAAGCAAAGTATCGCGTCCTGTGAGAACAATCTTGAAAAAGTCCCTTGATTGTTCTGAGAGAAGATCTATCCCATCGGCAAGCTTCTTAGCACTGTCAGCAAGATCTGAAACAGATTTCTGCCATCTTTCTCTTTCTTCCTGGCTGATAGATTTTTCCAGTGTCATCGCTTCCTCATGGTTGTCATCATCTCTGTGCCTCACGATGTCCTCTAAATCATGGATGCCGCTACTCAAATCATACAATTTCTTCGCGCATGTATCAACTGCTTCCAACTCTTCAATAACACTACTTTCTCAGAGGAAAGCAGACCCCTAATCTTCTCATTTACGTCAGCTTGCAAGTCATTGAACACCTTAGACCACAAGAAACTTTCAGAAATATGCAAGTCTATCAGAGGCTTTGAGCAGCCTGACAATGCTGCTAAGATGACGCCGCAAACGAATATAGTTTCAACCTTAACAGCATAAAAAGCTCTCATCAACACCTTCCTTTAGCTGAGTTCTTCACCTTTGCCAAACAAAGTGTTCTTGCAAGTCCCTGCAGGATAGCAGGACAATTTTCAAACTTTGGGCTCCTGGAGTCAAGTTGCTGCATCCAGTCATGCAGATATCCACGAGCTCGTTTATTTGCTTGGACGAAGGAAATTTGCTGGAGCAGTCCATAACATACAGGACATATTTGAGCAAGAGCTGGCTCTGATCCAATCGGGAGAGCTCAGAGCTTAATCCAATGCAAATATCAAGCAACTTCAGACTATCGTCGAAGTACATGTTAATCCAATTCTCATCCCATTCTGAAACAGGCAACTCAAGATCGTTTAATAAAATCTTGATGTTAGTATGGGTTTCAGATAATGACTCCATAGCATGTCTCATCCATGATAAGCTAAGAATATCTGAGATTTCCTTGGGCTTGAGCTTTCTTAAGTTGTCTGCTAAGGTTTGCTCAAATGAATTCTGGAGGGTTAAAAGCTTCGGCGGTAGGTTAGATCCCTTAGGAAATATTATCCTAAAGGGATTTCCAAAAGGGGAAACTATGATACCCGTCATGTGGTCGGCTCATTGTGATTCAACTGTTGTCATCAGAAGAAACTATTGTTAACATATAGACAAATCAAGATACCAAATATGAAAATCAAAACCTGTACAGCTTAAAACTTAAGCAAGCAAACTATAGGTATGTCAAACTCATAAAGGTCTATGAAATACAAAAAGCAAGAAAAGAAAGGAAAAAAAAATACTTATCCTCTTGGCATGGCTTGAAACTCAAGCAAGCCAGCTTTAAAACAGTAGGCCAATTTTGATGAGAATAGATATAGTTTGGTCAGCAATGTTAATTAGATAACTCTAACTTGTTAGGATCAGAAGTTGGTTGAGTATTGGACATGATGTTGTCAAAATCAACCAAGCCCTGATGGAAGTCCATTTGACTGAACTACTTGATGCAACACATAGCATTAGCCATGGTCACCAAAAATCAACTGTTCTCAACTTGCCAAACTTGTAAAAAAGCAAAATCTGGTCTATGCTTTTAGCATAAAAGGAACGTTTCGTTAGTTTTAAGCATTATCATACATCAATACAACATAAGCAAACTACACACCTTCAATTGGCTGTCTATGTAGGACCAAGTAATTTCAGTGCAAAAATTGGTAAAGAAATATAATGAAGATTCCTTTCAAAGCCGCCAGCTTGGCCTGTTGGTAAAGTCTTAGTTGTTGTGCTAGAACCTAGGCTTGAATCCTGGCTTCAGCACCTACTCCTTCTTGTCCAGCCCATTATTGCTTGTGGGCCTCTTTCTACCCTTGAAAAGGAATTCCTTCTAGTGTTAAAATAGACAAAGACTAACCTCACTATTATGGCACATGTATGCATGCATGCATGCATGTGTAGAGAGAGAGAGAGAGAGGGATTAGTTATCTTGGTTGATAATAGACCTAACTTTTGTTCCATTTACGTGCATTAAGATTGGTTCCTAATTAGCTTATATATTAATGGCAATGGTTCAATGAGCAATTATTGTGCCAATGAACTGGATTCTGCAAAGCAAGCACTGACCTTGATTCACATCCACAGCCTAGAAGTCGTTAGAACCACCATCAAAGGTCTACAGGAAATATGCAGTCTGCCTTTCAAGATTCCAACTAGAACAATTCGTACAATCTAGCCAAAAGATTAAGTAGCCTCATGCCTTGCAAAACCCCCTATTTGAATAGGTCAACCCAGAATCTCCACCACCTTCCACCTCTTCAAGCACAGTGATCATTAGTGGGCAAGGTTTGCTGTACCATATCCAAAGTGCATTATGTTTGCAAAGAAAAAGAAGCATTTTAGGTTATTTACTTTTATCACTAGCACTGCTTAGGACACATCATGAAAAGGTTATATTAGATAACTGCTTCCTCGCCTATATTTTTTTCTTTTTAATAAATTTTTTTAAAAATTTTAATATGCATTTGCATAAGAGAAAGTTCGGAGATGATATGGACTATGTCCAACCTACCTATCAATGGTCGACACGTGGCAAGTAAATTCAAAAATATTTGAATTTTGGGCACTTACAACTCCATAATTAAGGGAACTACATAACGAAGAAGGTTATGGCTCATAAAGATAGGTGGTTATGCCTCATCCCTTGGTTTCCACCTCCAATCATAATGGATTCATGCTGCTCTTTTTTATATAAATAGGGTCAAAGAACTTGTAAGGACGAAGGGGCCAGCCTCTTGCAAACCAATCAGAACCAGGCCAACCAGCAAAAGGCCAGCCAAAAGTTTAAGAAGAAGACCAACTAGAAGGTCGACTAGAAAACAGCTGACAGAAGGCCGACCAGCAGACCAAACCAAGCTACCCAGGCCAACCTATCCAATAGATCATTCTACAAAAGGAGCCCATGTCACCAAGAGGAGAATTTAAATAGGACTCTTATTCCCGGACTGAGCCAGATAAAGAAGGTAAAGAGGTAGTTTCCCACTAAAGCTTGGACTCGAAAGAGTCTGACTCCGATGGTACAAGGCCTCTTCATCTATAAAAAGGGCTCAAGACTCTAGGCATATGAAAGAGAAGAGAAAAAGAGAGATTATTCTACACCGTACTCTTCTCTTTCTTTCTCCTATTGCTCCTAATACCTAGCTGACTTAAGCATCGAAGCATGGCTGGAGCAAAGCTGGAGAGCTTTTCTCTTTTTGTGTGCAAATGTGTGACTCTCCACGGTAGATCAGCGCTCCATTTTTCACCCCCGCAGATCAAGTAGATTGGTCAACACCCTCCACATCTCTAGATCTTCAGTAAGATCCACCATCATCAGGCAGGATTTTGGCAGCAATAGCCCGGTGATATTTATGGAAAACAAGAATGTGTCCCACCTTTTGTCGGATCTAAGCATCTTTGGCAATGATCTCACCGTCGACACATCCTTGAGCTCTTAGCCACCGACCCCACTTCCGCGGTCGTCCCCGAGTGTCACCGCCTCTCTACATGAGATGCGCATCTTGGGAGACTAGGATGTGTCCTTGGAGAGTGGGATGTGAGTTCTACAAGACCATCCTTCTATCCCACCGAGATGAGAGTCCTATGTGCATGGGACGAATGACCATGTGTCAGTTCGGCTAGACCCATCACCACTGCGGCCACCACTACACTGTCACAGGCCACCTCATCTTTCACCGAGGCACCATGGTTGACAAAAGCATCTGCCAAGGACCCCCTTTCTCATTTTCATGAGCATTGCCCTCACGATCACCACCATGTTGACCACTAGTGACTCTTTGCCCTTTCCTGAAACCCACTGAAGCCTTGCCACTCCCTCACAATCGTGCCAGTGCCGATCTCCATAGCCTCCAGCAATGGCTACCCACAAATCTCTTCTTGGTTTGCAGCTGATCATGATCGGCATCACCATCCTCGACTGCCTCGTCGTCTCCATTCCTTTCCATTGCTGGTGATTCTTTACCATCCCAGCACCACCAAGCCAAAGCCTAGCACTCATTGAGATCCGCCATCAAGATTTGCAATTCAAGCCTCTATCGGCCACGTCCCACCGCCATCTCTACTGCGAAGAATGACAGCCTCTCAACCTCCATCATTAAGAAATCTCCGCCGCTGACCACCTCTCTCAATCGAGAGGCTCCATACTTCCGTCCTCTCTCGAGCAAGTAGTTCCACACCGCCGCCATTGCCGCCGCCATCGCTGCAATTAGGGTTGTGAGGAAGGGAGAGAACGGGTTCAATCAACTTGTTCCAAATGGATACAGAAGAAAGATCCAACCCGGATCCAACTAACTTAAGCCAGTGCCACATCAACAAAGTGCCATGTCACTGACTACGTCATTGACACATCAGCAGGTACAACAAAATCAGTCCATGACATCTGCCATGTCATCCACCACGATAGCACATAAGTCACATCAGCATCCGGAGCTGACTAGACCTGCTCAGCAGCATTGTCCAAACCGGTTCAAACCAATTTCACTACTTTGACCACATGGTTCAGCCACTTTTGAATTTGGTTTTGGACTGATTCATACCGATTTCCTATGTTTCAGGTATGTTCTTTCCATTTTAGGCCTCTACTTGCCTTAATTCCGCTTCTATAACTGATTCTTGCATCTATTTCTTGGGCTCATCATTGTGTACTTGCAATTATTAATAAATCTAATGCCTCCCAATCTATTTTTACTATTTTGGATGGATTCAATGCATCGACTGACTCCATTGGCATGCAAAACTACAAAATTTCTTAGGCTCGATGACTCAAGATTGAAATTCAAGCTGAAACAATAAAGAAATAGCAGCCAGACTGGGCTGCGAAGTATCTCACAGGCCTCAAATAAGTATGTTTACCTACACTGTAAATTGATTATTTGTGATCTAACCATTTTGAATAGTTTTAAATGAATAATATCTAGCTTCCATAGCATACAACCTCTCAAGAACCCAAGCCTAGATCTATCCAAGCATGAAGGTGGCTCTGCCTATACATAATAGTCCTAGCTTAAGCTAGGCCAAGGCAACAATCATGAGGCCAACTGCAAAAGCGATGGATCGGGCGAGTTCACCAAAGACCCCAATCAAAATTCCTAGCTCAAATGCCAAATCACCGAATCACAAACAAAATGTCAGATTAATCTCCCGAGAGACCACTAACGGTGCGACACTCGAGCGCTACAAGTTAGGACGAGCTTCCCGAGGTGCCATTGGCCCATTAGTGGCTAAAAGTATATGAAAGACCTAGTACAAACTAGGCACGAATAGGAGGAGGCATGCCCTGCCTAATCAAACCAAGTGTTAGCTATCCAAAAAATCCAGCTGACAAAAGATTCGGAGGGCCAAATGATCCATCTTTTTAGACAAGAGGAACCAGACACTGAGATGAAGAGCCGAAGACCAAGAGGACAACCCATCTTTTCAAGCGAGGGGAACCACACATCAAGATGAAGAGCCGAAGACCAGAGGCCAAATGATCTATCTATTCAAGCAAGGGCAACTAAGCATCGAGATGAAGATCTGAAGACTCGGCAAGCCAAACAACTTATCTCTTTAGGCAGGGGACTAACGCACCAAGATAAGGAATTGACCTCAACATCAATAGGATGACAAACCAAATTAGGTATGAGTAAAATTGACAAGCCTGACCAGACCAGTCATGGGCAAAACCAACCAAACAATATAGGGCAAGTGTCTAACAGCCAATTTTAAGCTATACCAGCTCTTAAGCCAAACTCAAAGGACAACAATCTCGACAAGCTGACCTCCAGCACCTTTTGGCACAACTGTAAATGGTTGTCTTTTGATTAAATTTTATACACCAAGAGGACCTAGATCCATCTAGGCAAGATGAGCAAACCTGTTATAAGAGGAGGGACAACCTATAGCAGGCTGACGAGTAGACTTCACATAGGTTGATAAGCTGACCTCATACAAGTCGTAGAGCCAACCAAAATGGCTCTCAACACAAAAAGTCAACCCCAGCAGCTCTCAAAACAAAGACATTCAATGGCCCAGACAAACCGAGGCTTGCACATTCAATTGCCTACAATTAGCTAATCCACTTCCTTCACCCGAGCTTGAGAAGACAATACAAGCTCAGAAAATGGGAGGCAAGTGTTATGGACTACACCCAATCTATCTTTCAATGGTCGAAACGTGGCAAGCAATTTTAAACAAATTTAAATTTTGGATAGTTAAAGCTCCACAATTAAGAGAATCTACATAAGGGAGGAGGTTAGGATCATAAGGAAGGTGGTTATGCCTCATTCCTTAATTTTGCCTCCAATCATAATGGATTCAAGCCCTTTCTTTATGTAAATAGAGTCAAAGGACTTAGGCCGACCAGAACTAGACCGACCAGAAGAAGGCCAACCAGAAGGCCGACCAAAAGGCCGACTAGAAGAAGGATGACCAAAAGGCTAACTCGACCGGCCAGGCCAAAGTATCTAGGCTAAAGTATCCTATTAAATCATTCTACGACAAGAAGCCCAATTCACCAAGCGACCAATTTGAATGGAACTCTTATTCTTGAACTGATCAAAATAAAGAAAGCCAAGACATAGTTTCTTACTAAAACTCAGACTCTAAAGAGTCCAACTCCAATGGGACGAGACTCTTCATCTATAGATAGGGCTCAAGACCCAAGCATGTGAAAGAAAAGAGAAAAAGAGAGAAATTATTCTATACCATACTCTTCTCCTTTCTTTTCATATTTTCTCAATATCCTATCTAACTAAAGCATTAGAGAGCCTCACCGGAGCAACTCCAGTAAGCTTTTCTCTTCTTTTTATGTGCAAATCTGTAACGTTCCACAGTAGATCGGTGTTCCATTCCACCACCATGGATTGAGTGGATTGATCAGCACCCTCCACATCTCCAGATCTTCAGGGGGATCCACCATCATCGGACAGGATTTTGGCATGAACAGGAGATCTTAATGGATCAATGACTTTTAAATAAATTAAGATTGAAAATACCAATTCCAATATCAATTTTCAACAATCCTCTTTCATGAATATGGCACAGAAACCTCCTCCTCTTGATTTGAAGTCTAAGGTAATTTCCTTCTTTATCTCTCTTTATCAAAAGAGCACAAACTTCTACAGAGAGACCCTAAAAATCTGTTCTCCGTGCTGCAACATCAGTCAAGCCACCCCAACTCATGGCCGGTCGGCCATGACAATTGCTGGCGGAAGGTTTCTTCAACTAGCATCATCTAAACTTCCTAATAATAATTACAAGATCTTGAGGACTCTCAAAAGGTCCTCCTCCTCCTCTTACAAACATAAAATAAACATGAAAGAATCAAAAGGAGCTATTATCGTAAAGATCCATACGAGATAATAGATCCAAAACTAGAGAGAAAGAAAAAATATCCCAAAAACGGCCAGATCCGGCTACTAGATGGAGGAAAGATGCAACAGGATGGCCAGATCCAGACCAAAATCAATCAATCCTAGAAGATCTATAACACTAAAATTATACAAATCAATACATAGAAGACTTTAAAAAAAGCAGAGGCCAAAACACATAAAGATCAGGGCAAGGCAAAGAAGGAACATAGAGAAGCTTCTACCTGAATTAGAGCGTGGTAGAGATCGGAAATTCCCAAGAGAGTTCCAGACGCGATTGTGGCTTGGAAACGTTGGCCAAAGTTATATGATTCATATAAAAACTGTAGCAACCTAGACGGCATATCCTTTGGGGCATATCTACATGTTTACCGAGTCCTGCTAACTTTCCCAACCGAGTTCCCAGCCAATGTGGCAGTGGCTAATTGGTGCGGTACATGGAGATAGGCCAATACCTAGAAGACATGTTGGATTGGGAGTTGGGAGGGGAGTAAATGATGCGACGTAAAATCTTTTTCTAGGTGGGTGGAAGCCTCTCAAGTCTAGGAAGTCTGGTCAGAATTGCCAGCCTACCAACCGTTTAAAGATAAGCAAGCATCATTCCGCTTTCCATGAGGGGAAGACCGTTGACCAACAATAACTTTTAAAATAAAAAATAAAAAAAGGTAAAAACCAATTACAATCTACAAGCATAGCAACCAGCAGAGCGATCACCCACCAAATAACACAGGGCATGGGTTGTATCTTTTGCACGGAACAAGGATTATCTTCCTTGGTGTGAATTCGCCGTTGAATAGGGAGTGGCAATATTTAACCATTTAATATGTTTAGCCTATTTCAACCATTATGGATCAAGTTAAATTATTGTTTAATAAAATGATTAAATTTGGATCTGTATTTTTAGCTATTAATTAATAGGTCGGATCCATATCTTATTTTACCCAACCTAATTGCCACCTTTGTAGTTGAAGGATCTGCGTTTTGCGATTGGTGCAAACTATGAGAAGAGAACTATGGATGTAGTCAAGAAGCTGCAAGCATAGCAACAGACTAGTTCCCTTTTCACCAAGTGTGTAGTCTCAAATGACTATAAAGATGCAAGTGTAATCTTCGTATCTCGAAGGCAAGAATGCTAAATGAACACTCTCCATTTAGCCCAGAACTAGCATTACTGGTGGCAGGTCAAATATACGCAATCTTATTCTCATATGTCAAGAGATTGTTTCTCTGTTTCAAAATCTGCAACCTACAAACAATACTGGCACTTGAAGGTCGAACTAAGCCACCAAAATTCAGGTTCATGAAGACCAAGTGAGGAGATGTGCAAGGCATGAGAAGCCCTTAATTGGTTGGTCAATTGGACAGCAAGGGAGAGGCACCCCAGTGTCCAGATTGTTAAGAAGCAGTGGAAAGAACAGCAACTTGGTATTCACCAGAGAGAACCAACCCTGATTGAACAATGATTCAAGGAGGGGTATCATGATCTTAAAATATATGAGCATCACTTGCGTTCCAGTTCCTCCAAATCAAGCAAGCCTATTTCCAATTGTAGACTTTTCCCAAATGGCATAGACTTTGGAAAAGTGGAAGAAAAGGTGATCCAAAGTATTGCATCAGGATCATAAAGTGGGAAGAGGGTGCCATGCCAACGGCCACACGAGGGAAAGGACTTGGGGATTTGATTTCTTAGATTTATAATTATGAGGCCAACAAAGATGGTCATTAACAGCAGCCCGAGATATCGGAACTCTCAGAATCCTTGCAGCAAGACTGAGTGGGAACAATGATGAATTAATTGAACATTCCAAATGAAACAACTAACCGTTGGGTATTGAGCCAAGCATTCCACATTGACAGTTAGTATTGCAATGGAGATAGGGGCAAGGTAAGAAATCAAAGCCTCATTAAAAGTGCTGATCCTATTGACAGCTTCCAATAGACCAAATAAACAACCAACCAGCAGCTGCTGTACCTTCCAAGGTTCTGAAGAACAAGATGGGGGCTAATAACCAGTCCAGCTCCCAGAGAAACTGTAGTTTGCTCTCGAATTTTGGTCGGAATGTATTGGGTTCAACGACACTTTGCCTGCAAATTTAGCAAGCAAGGCCTAACCTATTGACCCGATTGTTCGCAGTACCATTGAATCACCCTTTGAAAAGCCACACAATCAATAACTCTTGCTCTAGTCAGCAAAAATGATCTTTGATTGCACCTGTAAGCATCTCGGAGCGTAATATAAATAATTGGTGGAAGGGTGCGACCTTGCCTCAGAAGGGGAGTGGGAGAGTGGTTACAAGGGGATAAGGAAAGAAATATGCTTCAGTGTAAATGATCAACATGCTTGTTGCTCTCTAGTGCATCTCCAATATCGGACTATATTTTATCCTTTCACAGCATAACTGATGCTTATGGTCTGAAGTCAGATTGTCAGTCTGCTAACTAAAATCAAAATATTGAGCTACCAGCATGGCTTGTGAAGGTCCTTCAACTTGATACAAATTGTAACTAGTCATTCTTCTTCATCTGTATGATCCAAGAGCTCTCTCTGTGTTTGTGTGTGTGTGTCTGTGTGTGTAAAATCAATTGCATTATATGAGAGTTTAAAACAAATAGATTTGCTGTGTAAACGATATTGCTAGAATTCACATTTTAGTCATAACGACACTGACTGCATCAATTTTGGCCAGCCTGGAGCTTGATTGATATCAGATGTGTTACGATAAATGGGGATCCTTCACAGGACCAACTCACACTTCTGTTCAAGCAATTGACTTAAAGTGCTACTGCTCGCCCAAATCTTTGGAGTATGGTAACCAATCCCGAAGGCAGATGACTCCTACAGCTCAAAATTGGACTCCAGTTGTAGCTGAGATGCATATCTTGCCAGATTATCCCAAGGTAAGCCCAGGTCAGCAGCAGCTTTCCACTAGGCCTGCAACACAAAGCACCTGATGTGAAAGAAATAGCGAGAGAGAGAGAGAGAGAGAGAGAGAGAGAGAGATGAGAAATATTATACTGGGCGAGATCCGCACATTAATACCTCTATTATCAGAAATTTCGTGATCCTTTTGCATTCTTCTGAGTAGTTCTGGTCCTACAGTTGCCACGTCACCTACGCAAAGCAGTATTGGAAGATGCTGAACTTTCTCTTGAATGACAAGACATCAAACGAAACAGCTTTCTGGTTGTGTGTTCTAAAAAGTTCAATTTACCTGGGCCTAGTGTTAAGATAATTGTGTCTTGATACATATTTGATGGTATCTTGAGCGCCAACTTATCAATCACATCCTCCTAAAATTGAGAAGCATTCATCGAACATATGAAGAAATCCCCAAAAAAAAAAAAACAGTAGCACAAGGAGATTATTGATGCTCAGTAGCAGTTTTTAATTTAGATTGAACAAATTCTTTAAGCAAATTCTGGAGGCAGTATAACTTGCTATTCAAGGAATAAAGTTATACTTAAGGATGGCGAAAAACAGACAATCAGCATGGATTTGTAGTGTTGATATGTTATCCTGAAATGGAGAAAACTGTATCTGCATACCAATCGAGGAATATATTCAGTTGATGGGCCCCTGATTAAAGTTGCCAGGTGGCTTTCACTGGCATTCAAGTTATTTATTTCTCTGGCAGCATAAGTCTGGAATATAAAGTCAACTGTTAGTGTTTATGTATCATGACTAAGTCTGCTCGCAGGGGTGAGGTAAGCTGATTAAAGTAGCACTGATATACCTCAGTTATGATTACATAATCTGCATCGCTGAGTGCAGTAGCAAAATCTTTCACCAATGCAGCTAGACGGCTACAAAACATTCACCATGACAGTTCAAGCAAATTAGCATAGAAGGCCAAATTATCCAAAAGATTGCAACTGCAGCTTTCGAGTGATCCTTTCAGTCAAAGACAAAAAACCTGAATGTGTGTGGTTGAAAAACCACCCATAATGACTCCGATGGAAATTTCTGCCGTGCAGCTTGGAGGACAGCATGAACTTCTGTTGGATGATGAGCATAATCATCATATATCTGGCATCCATTTACCTTACCGATCAACTCAAATCGTCGAGATACTCCTTCAAATTTACTCAAGTGATTCCTCACAGAATTGATAGTTTCATGGACACAATGTCCGTCATTCACCAATGCTGCAACTGTAGCAAAGACCTGCAATCAGAATGTGAGAAGCAAAGTAAAGAAATAATTGTAGCCTTTTGAAAGACAAGATTGCCACAATAAACATAACAAGAGAGTATATAGTAGTACCATTCCAGCCTTTATTTTAAACTTCTAAAATTTGAAACCAGCAGAACCATGAGTCCATAATGTGTCTCTCATACTTGGTTACTTTACAAGTTAGCTATAACAGTGGAAAAAACCAAGCCAACACAAACTTTACTGGTTCAACTGAACAAAACATTATTCTAAACATCTTTATGTTTGTGCATTTATGAAATAAGAATTCTGCATGCTAGGGATGCCATTCTCCTTGCTGCACCCTGAATGTATAACATGCTAATGCATCAAACATCCCTCAAGATGGATTGAGATCACATTCATGGATACCTGTGCAGCAACTTCAGATTGATGAATGTGATATTCATTTTATGAAAGATGGCCATTGTTAGCTAAGGCTCGCCCAAGCCAATATAGCTACATCTAGCAGGTTAAGCTGGAGGCATAATTTAAAGTGGCTTGCTGATAGAATTTACCTCAATATCTGAACTAATAGCTGGAATGAGATCCTAAACTAGTCACTAGATGGATCAGGAAGGCTTCTCAAGGTCCTCTAGATACGAGATTTCTCATTGAACGTTCTTGGGCCCTATGAGACTACAGTTCTCATACTTGGATGTAAGCAATTAAGAATGAAACAGTCTACCAAACAGAGGCTTGAAACGAGGCATCCCTTTTCTTTTCACATCAAACCCAAAGAACACAATTATTGAGAGAACATTTTCAATATGTTCAGTGGAGTGCGGTGGTGATTCAGTAGAGTTTCTTTAAAGCTTGGAAAAACTCTGGTTTAAGAAAGAGTCTAACAGGCAGCCAGGTTCAACATGAATGATGCTTCTCAAGCCTCTATGGCAGTACTAATACACCAAGATGTCTCTCATGCAATCTGACTTCTACATATTTGTCAAGTGGCATCTTCAAGAAAGTAAACATTCTATAACCTTGTCTTTACCAATGAAAATTCCAAAAGAATATATTCAATTCTCACTAGTTTCTGACAAAAACTAAAAGAGATACGCTCATAAGATGCAAGTCCTTTGTATACATGCATACGTGAATTTATGACCTAACTAGATCGCATGTCTATTCCAATTCCAACAATTCCTCCATAGATTTTAATACTTATGATTTCTGACATATTTGCAGTCAATATCTCATGGTTTCACTTAGAAATTGGCAATACTCTCTCTAGATATAAACATACAGGACATGATACCTACACATGGATGCTCAAATGGTTATGTTTAATACTTTAATTCTTTTCAGATTTTATTTAAATGTTTTTCTGATTAGATCAATTAATATCAGCTTTTTGAAGCATAGTTTTGTGTCATAAAATGGTAGTTTTGGTTCCACTTCATTTCCACCGATACCAACTTGGTATCTGATTCTAACATCCAAAACATGTTCCAAATTAAGATTTCAATTTTTGCTCTATGACTAGCAAATTTTGAACCTATTCTATAACAAATATAAGTTAAACTGCTAAAAAATTAGTATACTAACCATGTTGATGTTAATGAAAATGAATAAAGAATTGCTCATTTTAGTTCTATTTCCTGACAAACAAGCTATTGAAACATACAACTGCTTGCCAAAATTATTTATTCATAGAATTTGCAGAATTGTCAAGAGTTTATTGTCAACCTTATAAGTAACAACAGCATATACTCACCGCCAAAGAATTAAGAACATTATGAACTCCTGGCAGCATCAAACTGATGCACGCAATTCGGCATGCCTTGTAATACTGCAAAAATGAAATACCGTATAAGGTAGTGAGATCATAAAATGCTCCTTAACATCGACATAAAATTTCATGAATGCAGTGAATGAGTTTAACTACTGCTTACTGCTACCAAACATGCAGATAATTTTATTAATGAAATAGCCTCCATAATTATGACATGCTCTTTTCATAACTTTCCAATTTCAGCAAGAAATTAAAAATTCAGGAAAGAATATTCCTCAAGACAAAAATGGAAAGCAACAAAAAGATACTAATTCTGTTGAAAAAATACTAATTTCACCAAAAGAAATACTGAAATGGAATCAAAATAATGATGAATTTAATGCAAAATGCCTTTCGACTAACAAAGTTAGGAGTAT
Source organism: Elaeis oleifera (assembly GCA_000441515.1). NCBI lineage: Eukaryota > Viridiplantae > Streptophyta > Magnoliopsida > Arecales > Arecaceae > Elaeis > Elaeis oleifera. Next base: position 1,596,834 of record KE504661.1, read on the forward strand.
GTAGAAGTATGCCAACAAACTCGATATGCAGAAGGACAAAAGTAACACTTCTAGCAGAGATAAATGGTGGAAAGTAAAATGATTTTGTCTGATAGTAGAAAAAACAAGTGACAATCAGACAGGCAGAAACAATTAGTTATAGACTTCTCATAAATTTGCACATGCTACAGAATTAGTGAATAAATTTTTTGCTAGAAGGTAAAGTGCATAGGATCTACACAAGGAAGCCAATGGATTATGCTGGACATACTCACACAACAAAACTGAAACAACAATTTCATAATGCAAGAGAAATCGCACCTAAGCAATTCAGCATGCTATAAAAGAACAGATAATTGCATGCATTGATACATGACATAACAAACAAATACGGGAAAATTTGATAGAAAACATAATATACTGGCAATGGTAAATTTAATATACCCTATTGTTAAATAAATAATTTAAAAAAAAAAACAATTCAGATACTTGCATAAGTTAGATGCAAAATAATGCACTAACAACAGAGAGTACCATCAGGGCATACAGTTGATCACTTGATCGCACAAATTGTTATGAAATTTGAAATTAGTATATATGAGTATGACATTCAGATTTTTACATCTTCTGGAACTCAGATGACATAATCATTACAGTATACTATATGAGACTTAGCAACAGGAACATAAGCAAGTGACCTGCCTCTCAAGCTTGCCTCTACAGTCAGCCCACTAAAGTTACAGTATGTTTACAAACTTAAATTGTCTATCAAATGCTTTCTATATGCATCAAGCAATCTACTAACCCCACACCAGTAAACTACCCATGAATCAATTATTAATACATTTATAATTTTTTAAAAAAAGAAATTTAAGGTAAGTTTGATATTTGTCTGAAATGACTAAGAGCTGCTTTCTCTTCCAATGTAGTTCATAGCTTCACACAGCTGTCATTACTCCCCCATACATCTCTAAAAGTATGATATACACATTGAGATACCTCTCTTCCATATCACTTATAAAATGAACACTTTTGGTGTTTCTTATACATTTGTCTATGATCAGAACAAAAAATTAAAAAATTAAATAAAAAGCACAAACAGAGACAACAAACATCGGTGACACTTCTTTCCTCTTCAATTTGTGCTAGTCCTCATTGATTTCTCTTCCTTACTTAACAAACTTATTCGTTTCAGAAGTGATATATTCCACTTCATGGCAAATCATGTAACTCTGCACATTTCGCTCTACTTTTCTTTCATCTAAAAGAAATTCTTGCAGTTAATTAGAACATCATTTAGCAGATCAATAAAATAAAGGAACCCAATTTCCTCTATAATCTTCTATATTTTACTGGTCCAAATTTGTAATTTCCAAGAAAACTATTTCTTAAATTGTTGTAGCATGTTGCATGCATCTGCAACCTACAGACACTTCAATTATTTTATAAAGTCTCTAATAGATACAAGTACAGGTTTAGCTATTGATTGTTACTTAAGCATGTATGCACTGAGCGTATGAACCATAAATCTCACATATACCAAATACTTATCAAATTTCGGAACATCCCATTTGGACATAATATAGACGATGTTTTTAGAGATGGGGGATATCATATTAACAGGAAAGTCAATTAGAACAACCACCCAGCCAAAATCCTGGAATTGGAATGACTCACCAAGACATAATCTTGACCACCTTGTGAATTTCGAGTAATTGAGGATGCATGCCAGTCATTTTACTTGAAAGTCCATAAGTTGTTATACTGTAGCCATGATTCAATGTTGTAGAAGTTGAAATCACATTGCAAGAAACAGTTGCCTGCCTAGATTCGTTCAACAATGCATATGCACCTGCACTGAACTTCACTTTTCAGTCAATTTTAATAAGAATATTAAAATATATCCATTTGTCTTGACTAGAGTGGTAGAAAATCTTGACCTTATTGTAGTGGGTTATTACATTAGATGTGGTTCACAACTCAATAGGGGTTCCTTGAGAAAAAGAAAAAGAGAATGCGCAAAGAAATAAACAGACAATAGCAAATCTTCATGGTAGTCTGTTTGAGTTGGAGAGGAAGAGGACCGAGTAACTATTTACTAATTCACATTTTCCCTTTTCATATGAATTATATAAACTATCATTTGCTTGGCATACCTAAGATACACTCAAACAACTTATAATGTTCTTGTGTATCTACATACATACTAAAAGATAGATATACATGCATGCAGGCATGTGGGCACAAATACATACATATATATGTATATATAAACTCATGTATATCTACACTAGTTAAAGTGCATGCGCTTATGCATGAAGAACTAATACCCTATAGGAAAAATAATTTTATAAATTCAAAGAGGCTTGTGAAAATTTTAGTTTATTAGTTTCAAAAATTTAGGTTAGTGTAATTGTGAAAAATTTAGTTTAGATTGGATTGGATTGGATAATTTTTAGTAGATTTTGTTTTGGAAGTGGTCAACCCAATACATATATTCATACGTACACTAGTTAAAGTGCATGTGCTTATGCATGAAGAACTAATACCCTATAGGAAAAAATAATTTTATAAATTCAAAGAGGGTTATGAAAAATTTAATTTATTACTTTCAACAATTCAGGTTCGGGTTAATTTCAGATCAGGACTTTTAGATATCAAAATCTAAGTCATAATTGAAACGAAAATCAATTGAATTTTAATCCAAATAACTTTGGTTTAGATTGGATTGGATCGTCTTTTAGTGGATTTTGGTTTGCAAGTGGTCAACCCACTCCATTTGCTACCTTGATTGGATGGTTTGGCTTTTCGGGAAATACTTCAATTTTTTATATGAAAGGATCTTAATATTGGAAGTAAAATATTATAATAGTATTTTGGCAAAAATTATATTTCTATAGCGGTATCTTGGAAGGGAGATATTTTGAGAATATGGAGAGGCATAAGATATATAAGTAAATGAATGAGCAAATAAAGATGATAAAACAAAGGATTAATGAGTTTTATTTTTGCAAAAAAAAAAAAAAAAGAACTTGACTTTCTTCCTAGAGGAAGCTCCAAACAACTCTTATTTATGTCCACATATAATTTAATGGAATTTGGTCTTGATTGCTGGAGTTTCAAGTCTACTGTTTTAATAATCAGATACTATAACCTATCTTCTCTTCCAAACACTCTAAGCCCATCCCTTTGGCTTGAACTGCTGAAATTTTATATTGGTCATTCCCATATCTTCTTTTGGCATGCCAAAACTGTCATGAAAGTAGTCATATATCAATGTATGCACATGCCATGAAAGTTGTCATATATCAATGAAAGTTGTCATATATCAATGTATGCACATGCCATAAAATCATATAATATTTAATCATAGTTGCTAGCTAGGATATTGCATTTATTATCAAAGGAATGCAAGAACTTGTATTTAGCTATATTGAAAAAGTGAACTCAGAGAATAAATAAATTAGATACATTATAAGCATTTAAATTTTTAACATGTTAAGAGATTTGTATATATGAGAAGAAAAAGAAAAGAAAATGTGTAAGGGAAAACTTTTGTTGAGTCAATTGAGTTTGGCAATCAGTTCACTGGCTAATTTCTCAAAAATTGAGTTTTGAAATCATCGTGCAAGCTTGGTCAGGTAACAGCAAAGTGGTGCCTAATTTAAGGTTATAATTAAGCCAATTGATGATACACATATCACCGTGCAATTCATGAAGGCATTTTGAGATATATTTTAATTATTATAAGGATATTCTGAGATAGGGGTATTTTGAAAGAATGGTATTTTTAAGCATGGCAAAATCTTCACATGGAACGTTGGCACATGTATAGTTTTTAGGATATGTGTGTGTGTGCGTATTACATACATACATACATACACACACACACACATAATATACGTGCAGTATATATGCAGTGGGTGTGTGTGTGTAATATATATGTATGCATGTGCATATCTATGAGTATTTGCCTCATATATCTAATATATGGTGGCATGAGGGCAAAATATCAATTAGTTAGATCAGTAGTAATACAAATTGCAAGTTATAATAAAAGGTATTGTAAGAGTTTCATATTTAATTTAAATAGAATTATTGGATTGCCTTCTACTTATAATTATATACTCATCCAAACAATTGAAGCAATTGGGGATCAAATTGGACATGGTAAAGTTATAAACATGCTTTAGACACATGTAGGGCACTAAAATATTAAGACAAAAAGTATAAACAAGTCTAAAATATATATTCTTGTATTGATGAAGGTTAAATTGAAAAAGGAAAATAATTTGAAAAAAGGAAGGAAATAATATTATACCCTATAAGTTTCTTATTATCGGTTTTTGATAAAAATGATACGAACTGAAATTTATAAGGTTGTGATGTACCTACCTGTCACCACATAGTATGAGATGCCCACCAGTCCTAATTTGACGAACAAACCTCCTGAATATATTCTGAACAGCCCCCTAGTGAATGGGAAATACTATGTAAGCATGTGATTCACAAAGAATTTCAACTTGTTAACTGAAGATGATATTATAATTCTGAGAAACAAGAACTTCAAAGAAACCTCATCCTCAAAGATATCAACATGGTCCCATTCCACATTTGTTACAACAGCAATATAAGGTGATAATCCAAGAAACAACTATCATATTCATCAGCCTGCACAGCAAGATAAATTTTTAATGGAGCTCTACCATATAAGCATGTTAAAAATTATATTCATAGACAGGAATATCCCATCCTGCAAAGCTAGGGACTGACATACCTCCAAGACAAAATTTGGACCACTTCCTGAAATAATATTTCCTCCTGAAAACTAAAGAAAGTAAATTCTAATTGGAATGAAGGCCACATCAAAACAACATATCTATATGCATATTGCATAGTATGTAATTTAGACATAGATATGAGCAATGTATTTAAAATACATACAATATAAAAATAACTTCCAAAACACATGATTTATGTTCTAACTTCTACCTATTAGAAAAATGCTGATCATGTTCAATGGTATGGATTCTCAATTTAAAATGTCCATCATTGATTTTGCACCAAGATTTGAAGCTTCAGTTCCACTCAGAGTTTCAGCTTCATTGAAGCCACCATCCTACCAAGAGGATACCAGTTTAAGTGGATTATTAAACATGTATAAAATGCCAAGACCCCAAGAATCAAATGTTTTTGACATTTCTATATATGTTCTAATTTCCTATATGTATGTCCCAGAACGCACGCAAGATGCAATGTCTTAATTTGATCTATGGTCCGTAAGCATCCAAATTTGTTGATATTTTATGTATGTGTGTTTTAAGATGTCTAGTTTAAGAGCAATGGTCTGTGTATTTGTGTGCATATATAAGACCTATAAAACTGTCCACTACTCCAGTGTGTGGATTTGATGCATAATGAAGAGATTTCCAAATGACATGATTTCTGTTTATAGAAATTTTAATACAGTATACCATGATTAACAGTACGTATCTTCAATTATCTTCAATTTAAATATCCATCATTGAATTTGCACCATGAGGTTGGATTCTAGCCTCCTAGTACCTAGAGGATGCTAGCTCATCTCTCTCTATAAATACATAAATAAGGATTCTCAATCTCAACAATAAATAAATAAGTAATAATAAATATCATTGCTGAGGATTTTAAGTATTCTTGATCATGGCATGCTGCAACCATGATTTTTCCATGTACCAAAGGGGAGAGTGATTACTCAAAGACTTTAATCCCGTTCAGCAACTGATAGATCGCATCAAGTTTTGGGTATCAGGATCTTATCCAGACTCAAACATGCACGACAAACATCATGATTGGTGCACTAATAAAATACCTAAATGCATGATGCCATTTGATGAAGTTATTTATCTGCTAGTAGCACAGACATCTGCAATAGCTGCATAATTAATGTGTAGAGTTCAAACCAACTATTATTTTATCTATATATGCATACGCCTCGCATGATATTGCATAATATTTCATGATGCATCCCTCATCCATGAGAAGAACATTTAAATTCAGTTAGTATTCCCAATAAAGGCATGTTTCACTGAAAGCACTGGTTGGAGAGCATACTTGAGGCACATTTGCTCCAACTACTGCAATAAGATCATCCCCCATGGCACCCAGAACATACGAAAGCATTGCAGCTGTTGTAGTCTTTCCTACAATAGTAAGATAAGAATGATTATGATAGCAGCTGATTAGGCTATAAGAAGGCATAATAAGATTGAAGATTCTTGGATTCAATTCCATGTATGGTAGAAAAAATAAATGCTCAAAAAGCAAAATTAGAAGATAGAAATAGAATACTGCTGCATGTGAGAACTCTTTAATAGCTCTGTCATTATCTATTTCAGGAGTTTATTGGTTTAAAGAATGTAGAATGTAAGCTGCTTTATCTCTCATATGTCTTAGTTGATAAACTGCTGTCAGTATAGTCAATTATTAAATTAATTTAAGTACTTTTAGTATTTCATGGCATATAATCAACAATTACTGACTAATGTAAAGGTCATGAGAAGTCAGAAATAGGAAAAAGAAATATAAAAGAAATCTCAAGATCTGAGTGAATTCATATCCTGAGTACTAATATGGAGATCGCTAAATGTCTCATATTTATGTTGGATAGCGATCTCATAATATTTCTGTTCGGCAGTGATGTCAGAATATTTCAGTTGGATAGTCATGAAAGAACTCATGCGTGCCACATGTTTGTGATGACTTGGCTTAGACTTCAGTCAATATGCAAAAATAAGCAAATATTCAATACTCATTAATTATGGTAATGGACAAACATGAAAAAGAACATGCAAAAGAAAATATGCAGTATACACTGTATAATTATATGTAGAAGACATATGATGTATGTGACAACATTAAGAAAGCCTGGTTTTTCTTTTGACCATATGAAGGATACCAGATTTTGATTGGTTGTTAACACATTGTGCTCGCCCCTCTCAGAAACTGTGTTATTGGTAAAGAAACTGCTTGCACAATCTTCTTGTTGATTTTAATGAAGGTTCTTTCCACAATAAAGTTTGTTTCTTTTCTTTTTGGGAGGAAAAATGAAGTTTTGGCTCACACAGGTTTTTTTATTGTCCCAATTGGTTGCCAGAGGGTTCCACATGTTTCTAAAATGAGGTCATCGACTTAAGTCATGACTGTCTATCTCCAAGGCTCTTTGTCAGCATTGAAACATTAGTTGCACAAAGTGGTTATTCATCAAGAACACTTGGACATATAAGGTTCCTATTACTATCTGGGCAGAACTGTAAATCGATGTTCTAAAGATTGTTTGAGTTGACCAAAGAAGCCATGAAGATTGGTTCACTCCAATATTTGCAGGAAACCTTGGTTCAAGAAGGCTTCACTACTCATCTCATGCGCATTTTATATCCGAAACACAGTTCTTTTAATTCTAAAGGATGCAACATCTGCTTAAAAAGAAAGGGAAGAAATAAAAATAAAAAGAAAAAAAATACAATAAATATATAACGATTCCATCTTTACTTAGGATATGTTGGTTATTCCAGTGGATACCATCCGAGAACCAGAGAATTTTTTACAAATGAATCCATCTGTATTGAGAGATTCAAACAATTTCAGGGAACGGTTTAAATACTACTGCCGATCGCTACGTCAATTTGGTCCTGGAATGGTATGGTACCAAGATGCTACAGACCCAACTCTTCAGGTACCATACCAGGATTCTTTTTTCAATTTCTCAACTTTATTTTAAATGAAATTTAATGGATCATAATATGTTTTAATATCCTTAAACAT
>KE504661.1:1604635-1617747 GCA_000441515.1 Elaeis oleifera
CTTAACTACTACTCTCTCTCTCTCTCTCTCTCTCTCTCTCTCTCTCTCTATCTATCTATCTATCTATCTATCTATCTATCTCTTGCTTGTTCAGCCTGAGGCACGCTACTGAAAGAGCCCAGGACAAAGGAGATAGAGCCCCCCCAGCAGCTGCTCTCTCACTTCTTTCTGCAAGAAAAAAGCAATCCAGTCGGATCATGCCTCACACCAGCCAAACCAGCCTTAGTACCAGCCTGTCCCAACCAGTTTCGAGTGAGACGAGCAAGACATCCTGACTCATGAACAAACCAGTGTCCAGCACCTGACCCACATACCCTTCTCTCCGTGGAACAGTAGTGGCCTGGTGGTAGGGTTGATGCTGCCAGTACCTGAATTCTTGATTTCAAGTCATCATTTTCACACTAAAGATCTTGACAAGGTTAGATACTTTCCCATAATGGCAAACTCCCGTTCTGGTTCTAAAGTATGCCAATTATATGCGTGGCCTATTAGAGATCAACATGGTTGAACCAAGGATGTGCATAATCTGGTATATCACAGTTTGGAAATACAGCCTGATTAAGGATCAAAATTTGGAGGTCCAGGATGAGTGGCAGATATATAAGTTTACTACACTAGCACACATTTAGATGTTTCATATACTAGGTGTATCGAACATATTGTCCAAGCAAATATGTAGAGATATTGTTGTGCCTATAAGTAATGCCACATGAATAGATAAATCGAAAGGATTTCTGGATCAGCAGCTTCATGCAACAGATCTTGACAAGCTAAAATAAGGTATCCTGATGTACGAGGTTCCAAGCCCTGCATGGTTTGGGAAGGTCAGATTTATGCAGTCTTATCCACACGTGCAAAGAGACTCTTTCCATGTTCAAACCCATAAGACCTAGGTCATAATGGAGCACTTACACTTGCACCAATGCCTGCCCACAAGATCTTGACAAGCTCAATAATATTATTAGGTTGAAGATAAACCAAGTCCAATGTTGAGATCAATGACCAAAACATGTTACTAGTCTAGTATTAGAGACTGGGAATTTTGAAATGAAGCCAGATCAAAGACCATCCTGCACCAATCAAGTTGCAAGATAGAAAGCCAACAGTCAGAGACCATAATAGAATTGATTTAATTCAAAAGGTGGAGATGATGAAAGCACTCAGTCCATATAATGGGTCGATGAAAATGGCAATAGAATTTTTGTAAAAGAATAGTTTCCTTACTGCCATTCCAAGCTTGGGTGCTTCACTATCTAAACTCTAGCTTCAGGAATGCAGATGATTTTTCAGTCAAATTACAGGATTTACTTGTTCATAGGCATATCTCTATGCCCTAGCCCAAGAAATGGGTAATTTTCACTACTTCATCCAAATGGTGGTTGTTATTCTTCCTAGTAATTTATGAGGATTTTATGTGCCTTTATCTGTTCATCCTCTCTTGCTGTTCTTCAAGTAATATTTTATAAAGGTACACCGGATAATATTCGCATAATGTTGAAAAATACAAAATAAGAAATAATTCGTTTGGCAAAGAAATGATACCATGGGTTCCACTAATAGCAATAACCCTGTACTTGTCGGTGATTTTCCTCAGCCAATCATCTCTCTTGTATCTAAACAACATAAACGTAATTAGTTGCACCAGTGATGGAACAGAGCATTTGAGCAACTAAGATTTCAATTTTTTTTTCCCATACTCATAACTTGAGTTAAGCAATGTGACAGAAGTAACATGATCCATAATAAAATGAGAAGGAGATCTTGTTATCACATATTCAAAAGACCAGGCTTTATTACATGTGGTTCTTGTGAACATCTGATTATGTGGAAGTAGTTGGTCCAGAAAGGAAAGTGAAACAAAAAAAGGGCAAAAAACGTGTTTCTATGCCATCAGTCATATGAAAAAATAAAGTTCTGCCTAATGCAGTAGGACATTTACTAGAAGCATGATACAGTTCAAGCTCCAAATATTGCAGATAGGAGAGGATATTAGGGACATGTCAAGGTCTCTCCTAAATCCTAATGTTCAATAGAGATGCCTCACATGGCTATACAATAATATGAATTCTTTCCAATATGATGAATGACCTCCATCCAATCAATTTATCAACAAAGAGTTGGATGACAGGATAGAGGCTAAAGGTCACCCTATCAACATTATGCTGCTGAATATAAAGTAGACATGCAGGATGGATCAACTGATCTCTGACAATCAATTAATTCAACAGGTTCGACGACCTACAATTGGACATCTCAAACAATTTGGTGCTTATTGATGTATTCTTCACAACTACCAAGTTTGGATCTCTTGGGATCACATCATCACAAGTTATTCACAACAGTACACATCTATGGACAATTCTAGAGTCTCATGTACATATTTCACTTCATTATCTAGTGATCTACCATAACCGTTTTAAGAAATGAAATCTTTAAAAGTTTGAATTCATAATGTTTGTTTCGCAAAGTAATGTGCAAAAATAAGTTCTTTTTCGTAGCATCTCATAGCATGAATAATTCATATCTTTGGCCACTGCCACACATTTCTTATCAGAGAACATGTAAGATCTGATGGAATATTACAATATGTGTGATGTGTCAGCTAGCTCACTTGTATCATTTGACAAATAAGCTATGTTTATTCCTTAAAACTAAAAGAATACACCAATTAATCTATCATAAAGGAGTGTGTGGATCTGTACATGCACATACAAGAGGAGAGAGCATTTTCGGTCTTATTGTTGGTTATAGCCATTTCAACTCTTTGTTCTTAAACAATAATGCATTTTCAGTACTTGGAGGAGCTTGCAGATGCCAGCTTTCAGGAGTTATTGATCTGCATCACTATCATTCCTGAGATGTTGAGAATTTTTATATTGGAAGATTCTATGAACTTGCCAAAGGCCTAAATGCATCTTATACATAATAGACAGATTACCGGCTAGTACAATGAATCAACCATCACCAAAGTGACTATCAAATTCTTAAGGGAAATTGAGAACTCATAAAATAACACCAAGTAAGAAGGGTATGGGCTAGTTAGCCAACTGTGATAGGACATGTATTATAAAAATGATTGTTGCAACTTTTAAAATCTTGAACTTCTATTTGTAGCATGTCGTCAAATTCAGATGATAGATAACTTATACGAACTTGCCAGACATAAAAGGAATAGATAACATCTTGTAATTTATAATGACATGGGAAAGGAAGTGATAACAAAAATGAAGAAACTTGTCTCCATGAACACATAGAGAATACCATGCATAAAATTGATATACCAATACATCATGCTAATAGAACTAGACATCCTTTTTAACTCAGGAAAGGAAAGAAAAGAATGAAAAAACAACTAGAACACAGCATGCTGGGAAATTTATTTAGATCATGATCAAGGCCTCAAGTTTTCAAATATGTATTATCTTCATTTGACTTCCAAGTCATTATACCATCATGATGATCTTAAATTTGATTAATCAAGATTGTTGTAAAATTCATAACATCTCCCTCACTTATGATGAAGAGGAAAGTGAAAAGCTCTAGCACAGGATCTAATACATATGCACAAAACAGAGGCACAGTTTGCGCAAATTACATAGGGGACACAAAGCAACTGCAATTTTATGAGGTCCACTACCAATCATGTCAGATGTAATGAAAAAAGGTGCTCACTGTTAGCTTTCATTGCTGCAATTGCTGCACACTAACTACATACTAGACTGACTTAACAATTTATTTCCAATTTATAAACATAATAATTTTGTTGGAAATTTCATACATGATGAGTTATATCAATGACCCATATGCTAATTTACATCTGCATTAGTTAGATGAAATGGCAAGTGTGGCTTTCTCCAGACATAAAAAGGTTTGTAGCATAAGAGGAGAGAGCAGAAAGCACCAACATTGGAATTTCCATTAACTTTGCATGCACAATCTCCTCATTATCCGCAGGAATAGCACTAGAAACAACAACCACATCAGGTAAACCAGATCCAGCATTCCTTTCCATATTCGATGCTGAGTGCCCTATTGATAACCTTGCCCCAGCTTCATGCAATTCATCCATAAATATGCTCCACATGATATCTGAGCCACTAACCTCAAAACCCTGAATTTCAATATAGAAAATCAATAAGGTTCACCATATTTAGAGGAAAAAAAATGAAAACTTTGAGAAAACTAAGGACAAAGAATCTATATCAGTAACATGCTTATTATATGCATGCTGAACAAAATTACAGCCTAAAATTTTGTCGGTTACAGTAATTACTAAAAACACCAAGAAAAGTTTCAGAAGACATGAGAATATAACAAAATGACAGCGATGAGAACAAGAACAAGAAATGATAACAACGCGGAGGTGGTTGTTTAAGCTTAATCCAAATCCAAATTAAAAGAACTTACTTGTCTGAGAGCAAGCGAAGCAAGTGCCGATAAACCAGAGCCTCCGATACCAACGAAATGAATCCAACCCTTCCTCTTCTTCCCCTCCTCTTCGCCATTTAATGCCACCAAAACCTCGCTATCTTTATCCGCGCCTTTGGCCTCCACAGGAGCGCATTGGCCTCGCGAAGCCGAGCCACGGGAGCGGAGAGGAACAGCTCTCCCTCGCCTCTGACACGAAAAGCTGGTACAAAGGATCGGATTGGCCGGCCCTGCTTTGGCCGAGTTGGAATGGCCGGCGACCAGCCGTTGGCGGTAGCGAGAAGAACGCGGGATTCCATCGGTACCGGGGCGGTGACGGTATCCGGATATCAGATACGCCGCTCTGTGAGCATCACTCGCCCGGCTCTGGTTCCCGCTCGCCGTCTTGAGACGCCGGAAAAAGAGGCTGCCGCTGGGAGGAATAGAAGATCGCGCCGTGACGCGACACGTTCCGCACGTGCCGGAGAACGGAAATCACGTGAGGAGGTATGTCTTGTGGGGCCCAGCTGGTTAAAACGGGAATATGGACGAAATTCTGTCCGACAGGATTTAGAGAGCGACACCTCAGCGGGGGGAAAAAAATGGTTATGAGCTGCATTGCGTGCTTTCTCGGATACGTTTCGATCACGTAAACTGTTTGGAATTTGGCTTGTCCGGTCCACCTTGGAATAAATTAAAGGCTCACACCAGTAGCCCGGATGTAGGAAGTTTCCTTGTAGTGAGGGAGCCAAGGTGAGCGTTCCGTATCCTCCATGCAGCATCCGATGTGCTGTTCTGAAATCTGAATACACGGTACTGCCGAACTCAAGTTCGGATGGCATGATCGTTACCGTATTAGACAAGGGGCAGAGATTCCTTCTCCGGATTATACGCAGCTCATACTTCAGGAGTCTGCGAGAGAGTCCAGATTCCCCATCAATAGAACGAGGATTGTTGTGGATCTCCACCTCAATCTCGATCAATTTTACCTTCAGCACCAATCGAAGATACTGAAGGTCAGATTTCAGCAGATGTGGGAACGCTCCTAGCCGACCTATGGGCATTCAAGGTACATCTCGACCAAAATCAGTATAGAGAGTAATGGATGATATCTCGGAGCTCGGCCATGGCCAAGGTGATCACCTCAACTGGAGATGAGGTATTATCAGGTCGGCTTGAACCGACCTCGAATCATGATGTGCTGTGGCCTTTGTTGGCATATTCCACACCTCCAATTTTAGAATGACTAGATAAGGAAGATCATTTTCGTGATCGGATCATGTCCCAAATAAAAAAATCCTCTGCCAGCCTAATCTACATATAATACTCGAAAATCCATCAAATTCGATGGCGTGCACGACTCCAACTCCTCCTTTATAAATAGAGGGGCGTGGAAACCCCCCAGGTAAACTCTCAAAAAGCCTCAAAATACTCTCTTTTACTGTTGTTCTCCAATTTCAAGCTAACTTGAACGTTGGAGGATCCACACCAAAAAATCTTTCAATTGGAAACTTGTTTTGCAAGTCCAAATCTAACATCTAGGAGGCATCTCATCGGCACCTCATCTCCAGATGAGTACACCTCCACCTCATCTCTAGATGAGGATACATCCACTTCATATCTAGCCAAGTGCTCCATCTCAATTCCCAGATGAGGACACCTCCACCTCATCCCTCGTTAAGGATACATCCACTTCATTTCTAGCCAAGTGCTCCACCTCATCTCCAGATGAGGATACATTCACCTCATACACAACTAAGTCCTCCACCTCATTCATTCGAGGACTCCTCCATCTCATCCTCTGTCAAAAATCCCTTTGCCACATCTACTTTGGAAAGCAAAGCCCGACCTCACCGATTTGGATTTTGACCACAATAGATTGGCATTAGAAAGAAGAGGCCCCAAACTCTATTTGGAGGTTATTTCGAGAGAAAGTGCTTCATCATGAGGCCTCGAAGAGGAGCATCGAACACATCTCACCGTTCTAATGGTGCAGGATCGAACAATGCCCATCAAGAAGCCACCATGCATGGACCAGCCCAAGCATCGCTACCTCCTCAACCAACTTCAACGATCTTCAGTGAGCGATTCAACAGTCTCGTACAATAGGTGTAAGTCCTGTCTGCTGCGGGGCAAGGAATATAGTGCACCACCGCACCTTAACCTACCCCGAAAGCTCCACATTGGGAGCAAGCTAGATCGACAACCCAACACTTACCTCTTTGTGGTCCAAGATAGGGGCATAGTCAACACAGCCGACCTGGGAGCTCCAACAGAGGATGACATAGGTGCCCATCGACCCTGTAGTCAGGAAGAGCCTCCCGCGACTAAAAAGCTCTCATGGTAAGGGCTCTTAAGCCCTCATCCATCATTCTATATTCTTTTCTCCTTATAGGTCCACAGGTCCATTAGCACCCGAGGCCGAGCTATCAGGCCAAAGACCGTGGTGAAAATCAAGAATGAGCTGAGGTGAAAATCAAGATCTAGGCTGAGCTATTAAGCTAAAAACCATGGTAAAAATCAAGATTGAGCCAAGGTAAAATTGAGACTGAGCTATCAAGCTCAAGGTACTTCACCAAGTCAAGGTGAAAACAAACCAAATCGAGCTACCAACCCAAGGCTTGAGGTGAAATCAAGGATAAGCTGAGGTAAAATCAAGATCGAGATCAAGCTATTAAGCTAAAGACCATGGTGAAAATCAAGACTGAGCCAAGGTGAAAATCGAAATTGAGCTATCAAGCCTAAGGCATTTCACCAAGCCAAGTGAAAACAAACCAAGGCCAAGCTACCAACCCAAGGCTGAGGTAAAATCAAAACTAAGCCGAGGTAAAAATCAAGGCTGTGCTATCAAATACAAGGCACTTCATAAAATCGAGATGAAGATCAAGACCAAGGCCCAGCTACCAAGCCTAAGACCGAGGGAAGACTGAGCTGAGGTGAAGATCGAGGCTAAAGCTCATAAAGGCCAAGCTCCCAAAAATCGAGCTCCTAAGGGCCGAGCTCTTGAAGCCAAACTTTCGAAACCAACCTCCAAAAGCCAACCTCCCAGAGGCCGAGGTGAAAAGATCAACTTAAAAATACCAACTTGAGAAGGTCGATTAGGGCAGACTAACTAGAACAGGGTCTAACCAAACTAATCTGGCAAGTTCTTTCATTCTTTATATACAGATCCGCAACCCCAAAGGCCAACAAAACTCCTCGTCTACGATCTTCCAAGGTCTCTAACATCTCTAATGATATTCGACATTCTCTAATGCACACTCCTCATCTACGGATGAGCTGAATAGAACATATCACTTCCGACATTCTCCAACGCACGATCCTTGTCTACGGACAAGCTGAGCAGAATGCGTCATCTAAATTTCAATGTACGCTTCTCATCCATGGATGAGCTAAGTGGAACGCATCTCCTGAAATCTCTAATGTGCGCTCCTCATCCGCGGATGAACTGAGCGGAACACGTCGCCTTCGACATTCTCCAACGCATGCTCCTTGTCCACGGACGAGCTGAGCAGAATGCATCTACTGAAATTCTCCAACACGCACTCCTCATATATAGATAAGTTGAGCGGAATGCATCACCTTCGACATTCTCCAACACATGCTCCTCGTCTATGAACGAGCTGAGTGGAATGCCTTATCTCCAAAATTCTCCAACACGCGCTCCTTGTCTATGAACGAGCTGAGCAGAATGCTTCGTCTCTAAAATTTTCCAATGTGCACTCCTCGTCTATGGATGAGTTGGGCAGAATACGTTGCCTCTGACATTCTCCAATGGGCACTCCTCATCCATGGACGAGCTGAGCGAAATCCATCTACATCAATCTCCAATGACCTCCAACATTCTCCAACGGGCACTCCTTGTCTATAGACGAGCTGAGTGGAACCTATCTCCAATGACCTCTGATGGGCGCTCCACATCCAGGGATGAGCTTAATGGAGCCCATCTTCAATAATTGCCAATAGGTGTTCCTCGTCCACGGACGAGCTAAGTAATCACCATGTTTGCCAAACTCCTCATCTACGGACAAGTTGAGTAATTGCCACGATCACCAAGCTCCTCGTCGATGGATGGGTTAAGCAAAGGCTATGACTATGATGGCCAATCGGTGCTCCTCGTTCTTGGATGAGTCGAACAAAGGCCGAACATCGAAGTCAAAGTTATTTTCCATCCTCGAGCGAACACATCTTGTCCCAGATGTGCTACCTAAAAGCTGAAGACAAAGTAGCATGACCTACAAAAATTTAGCTTCTACTAAGATTTCATAACTCGCAAATGAAAAGCAATGTAGAAAACTTTAAGAAAGCTTGAGGTTTGCACTAAAAGAAAAGATTTACAATGGACCGGTCAACTCCTTATAAAATTGCTTTAGCAAGACCAAAGAATACAAAAATAGCTCGACCTCAAAATCAGCTCAATTATAACTGAGCCTGAATACAAAAGCAAAAAGAGGCAACTCTACACATCAGAGAGGGGATCCAGTCCCTCAGCTGAGGCATCAGGCTCCGATAGTACAATCACGAGTGAAGGCTCGGGGGCAGCTATGTCCTCGACTGGCACATCCTTAGTGCACCCCGACCAACTTCATCCTCGACTCCTACATCCTCCTCATCGGCGTCCAATGGGCTAAGGTGAATGTCGGGAAGGAGCTTTGGACCTTGGGTTAGCGATCCTTGAAGCCCTCCAAGGACTGCAGCTCCTTATCAACGACCACCTATTTGCAGGAGCTTGGATGGCTCCAATCCGATGGTGGTTCCCTAGCCACCATTGATGATTGCCAAATAGCACCTCATGGTTGGCCGCGACCAAGCTCACATGGATCTGTTGTTCTAATAGTTCCGATCGATGGATCAGAGTAGTCTCCAATGCTAATTTTCAATATATATCTCGACCCTTATTAGCACCCGAGCTCAACTACTGAAGCATGTTTTGATAGGTTGGCCTTAGCCTCAAACTTGTACTCCCTTCATCCGATCTCAATCCAAGCTCAGACTAGAGAGTAAAGGGCACCTATTATGGATTTTACCTTGGTCTCGGCCAATTTCATCCTCGACACCAACCAAAGGCACTGAAGATCGCACTTCAGTAGATGTGGGGAATGCTCCTGACCGACTTATGGGCATTCAAGGTACATCTCGATCAAAATCAGCACAGAGAGTAATGGATGGTAGCTCAAAGCTTGGCCATGGCTGAGGTGATCACCTCAATTGGAGATAAGATATTATTAGGTCAGCCTGAACCGATCTCGAATCATGATGTGCTGGGGCCTTTATTGACAGATTCTGCCCCTCCAATTTTAGAATGACCAACTAAGAAAGATCATTTTCATGATCGGATCACATCCTAAATGGAAAAAAACCCTCTTCTAGCCTAATCTATGCATAATACTTGAAAACCCATCAGACTCCATGGCATCCACGACTCTAACTCTCCCTCTATAAATAGAGGGGCGCAGGGACCCCCAAAGTAAGCTCTCGAAAGACCTTGAAATGCTCTCTCTCACTATTGTTCTCCAATTTTGAGCTAACTTAAGCATCAGAGGATCTCCACCAAAAAATCTTTCAGTCAGAGACTTATTTTGTAGGTCTAGCTCTGGCATCTAGGAGGCATCTCATCGGCACCTCATCCCCAGATGAGGACACCTCTACCTCATCTTCATATGAGGATACATCCACTTCATATCCAGCCAAGTGCTCCACCTCATCCCCAGATGAGGACACCTCCACCTCATCTCCAGATGAGGATTCATCCACTTCATATCCAGCCAAGTACTCCACCTCATCTCCAGATGAGGATACCTCCACCTCATCCCTAGATGAGGATACATTCACCTCATACCCAGCTAAGTCCTCCACCTCATCCCACTAAGGCCTCCTTCACCTCATCCTCTATTGAAGATCCCCTTGCCACATCTGCTTTTGGAAAGACAAAGTCTGACCTCACCAGCTTAGATTTTGGCCACAATAAGGATAATATAGAATAGAATGTAAGAAGCAACCTATTGGGATAACTACATGGATTTACGATCTTGATTGAATCCTGATCAGATTTTTCGATTAAATCCAACAATCTCTCTCATCTTTAGATCTATTCGGATGAATATCAACAATGAGGATTGACAATATTTATAGACGAATTGAAGAGCACGACTAATCATAAATCGATCAATAACAAACTAATTAAGTAACTCAAATTTCAACTGATTATTATCTAAGAAACTTAACCAACCCAAAAGATCAGGGGTCATAAGAATGGTTACGACACATGAATGGTGCATTAACTACTCGTAATTGGAAAATTGTTGGTCCCATTAACTACTGCCTAAACCTATATTAAATTCTATAACTTCCACATTCCCAAACTCTAAGGGGCAGGTCCACAGAATAATGATAAATTTCATCTCTATATAAAGAGAGGTAAGATGGGGATCAGAGGTAAGCTTTGGGCCAACAGATCATTAGCTCTAATCTCTGTAGTTATTTCTTTACTATTCCCTAAACTCTATCTGACTTAGGCATCAGAGGGTCCTCCATCGAATAACCTCTGGCAAGAGACTTATTTACAGGAACAACTTTCATTAAGAGCAAGGCACAACTTATTTAGTCTCACACCGAGATTTCTACCAAAGTTTAGCAGCAATAAATTGGTGCATCAGATAGGAGGAGTAAAGGCAACCATAACCTTGATCCTCTTGAAAGATGAACCATGGCAAGAATAAAAGCACAAAATGCATCTACTAGCACTGTTAGATGTTTTTACAGCAAGAAGATCATCTAAATCAATATGTTAAGCCCAACTCTTCATGCCCTGTGGTCGTGAAAGACCAGCAACAATTTGTCATGCTTGTGCAATAGGTATAGACCCTTACAACCGCCATTTAGAATTTATAACAAATGATGAAAAATAATAGCAACAATTAGAGGACTCGACACCATTTGTCGTACCTTTCAAGCATAGCCAGTGATCTTCCTGACAGCCTTCAAAACAATGCCAACCTACACAACACTCACATTGCTCTGATCCCTCAGAATGAGGAACCCCTGATCAGCAAAATTCGAGGAAGGAGAAATGACGTCGTTCTCCTTCACGTTCATCTGGGAAAATTCTACTCCAAGATATTCTCGATGCCAAGATGAGCCTCAACGACTAGATAATTACGATTGAAAGTTATAAGAGATTGATCGTCGACTTACCGAGCTCCAGAAGGACAACAGAGGCCCATCATCTATCCTTGGATTTAACACCCATCCTCCTTTCTCCTGAAGGATTATGGAAGAGTTGATTCCAGCTCATTTTAAAATGCCTTAACTGGAGCCTTATGATGGCTCATTTAATCCACTCGACCATCTTGAGAGCTACAATGCTCTCATGATGATTTAAGAGGCTACCGACATCCTTCTTTGTTTGACCTTCCTGGCAACTCTCAAAAAATTTGCTCGAGTCTAGTATTTCGGATTTCAGCCGAGAAGTATTTATTCTTGCAAGCAACTTGAGAAGAAATTCATAGCACACTTGAATACCAATAGAAGGATGCTGCAAAACTCTGATAGCCTCTTCTCTATCCAGTAATGAGAAGGAGAATCTTTGAAAGACTATATGGTGCACTTCAATGCCGCCACTTTGAAAATTCACGACCTCAACGAATCAGTGGCCATGTCGGTCATGAAATGGGGACTTTAGAACTCCAAATTTACTTTTTCTAGACAAGAAGTTTCTTAGATCTTATTCTAAACTCCTCACACAAGTACAGAAGTACACTCGTGCCAAGAAAAGTGCAATTAACTGGTGAGAAGTCAAAGGAAAAAGGATGTCGAAGAAGAAATGAGTGCCAGAGGGGCCCAATACGGCCCATATTGACAAAGTGGCTCCTTAACGATGACAAAGCCCAAGGCCAAGGATTTTGGGCTATAAATATGATAGTTATACCCCCTTTCTACTCCTTGAGTATAGATCCTTATGGAGATCAAGGAGCAAAAGTACCTCCATAGGCCTCAACCAATGAAAGCCTAATAATGGCTCGCAATAGGAAGAAGTATTGCCGCTTTCATCAAGATCATGGGCATGACACTGAAGACTGTATTCAATTAAAGGATAAGATAAAAGGCCTAATCTGATGGAGATATCTTAGAAGTACTTGCATTATCGTCAAGCCCAAGCACCCACCGACCAACAGCCTCAGTCACATTCCAAGGAGGAGACAAACAATCAACTAATAGTAGGTGTGGTCGACATGCTCTCCAGAGGGATGCAATCTGAGGATAGATTATTCAAAGAACTCCTCAAAGAGAAAAGCAAGGAGAAAATGTGATCTCTTTTTCTAATGAAGATCTTCAAGGAGTTCAAACTCTTAATGATGATGCTATTGTCATTTCTATGACTATCACTAATTATAATGTAAAAAGATTCTTGTATATAATGAAAGTTTGTTGCCCAGCTATGCAACCCAAGAGGAGGGGTGAATTAGGTTTTAAAATTAAACTTAACTTACAACTATGAAGATAATTTAACAATAATCAAGATAAGTATGGTGAGTATGATTTATGCAAGGGGTAGAAGTTAGATGCAAGAATGCAAACTTAAAAGGAGAGCAAGAAGGCACAACACAAACAAGAAGATTATAGTGGTTCGGTGCCAACCTTGCACCTACATCCACTCCTCAAGCTTCTACTTGGGAATTCAAATCCACTAAAGTGTATTCAACCTG
>KE504661.1:1656933-1688031 GCA_000441515.1 Elaeis oleifera
ATGATTATAAATTTTTACATTATTTACTTCTTTAGTATAAATAAGTATTATAAATTTATAGTAGTAATATTTTATCAAAAGAAAGTCTAATAAAGATATTATATAAATATCATCCATCCTCCCTTTCATTCCTCCTATATCAAATAGAAGAGGAGATTATTTCCATCTATCCTTCTATGTTTAACCAAATATATCAAAGGATGGATGGAAGATACATCCATAATTTTTCTATCCATCCATCCTTTGTACTAAACAAAGATAAATGCTGGCAATGAGCTTGCACTCAATGAAAAGCTTTTGGAATGGGCTATCGTTATTTCTGGGTCCAAGACACAAAATTCTTTATGCACCATGTGTGATGCAGCAAAATTGACATGGAGTGTATTGTCTAATCATATTAGATAACATATCACAATATATAATGCGATAGACATTTAATAGTGCTCATCCTTTTTCTCGTCAGATTTTTTCTGAAGAAAATGTCATTCTCTCCCTAAAACAAGAAAAATAATATTATTATTTCTGATAACTTTTTGTGAGTATATCTAACTTTCTATATCTTTATATGATAGCCTGTTAGTTATTATGACTTCCTGATGTCTTATATGATTTCATGTGTCTTTATATAACATCTTGAACAATATATATAGCTTCCTGATGTCTTGTATGATTTTCTATGAATATATATGACATTCTAAATAATATATATGACTTCTTATGAATATATATGACATCCTAAATAATATATATGAATTCTTGTGAATATATATGATATCCTGAATAATATATATAACTTCCTGTATCTTTATATGATATCTTAGATAATATATATAGCTTCATGATGCCTTATAAATTTTTATAAATATATATGACATCTTGAATAATATATATGAATTCTTATGAATATATATGACATCCTGAACTATATATATGACTTTCTGTATCTCTATATAACATCCTAAACAATATATATGGCTTTCTAATACCTATATGATTTTTGAATAATATATATGATTTTTGTGAATATATATGATATTCTAAATAATATATATGACTTCTTAATGCCTTATATGATTTTCTGTCAATACATATGACATCTTGAATAATATATATAATTTTCTACATCTTTATATGATATCCTGTTTATTATTGTGACTTCATATAAAGATACAAAAAGTCATATATATTATTTAGGATATCATATATATTCACAGAAAGTCATATATATTATTCAAGATATTATATATATTGACAGAAAGTCATATAACGCATCAAGAAGCCATATCTATTATTCATGATATTATATATATTCATAAAAAATCATATATATTATTCAGGATGTCATGTATATTTAAAAAAATCATATAAGGCATCAAGAAACCATATATACTGTTCAAAATATCATATAAAGATACAGAAAGTAAGATACATTATTTAGGATGTCATATATATTCACAGAAAGCTATACAAGTCATGAAGAAGTAATAATACTATTATTTCTTTGTTGTATATAGAAAAAAATATTTTGTCAAAAAAATCTGATGCAAAAAAGCTGAGTGACATTAAATATCTGTCCCAATAATTGTGCTACATGGTCTAATATGATTGAACGATGCACTCCACATCAATTTTGCTACACTGCACACTATACAAAATTGCTCTTTGGCTTGGATCGTACCTATTTTAAACCTCCAAATAGAAGGATGTCAAAAAATTTGCTACTATCGTTATCCAAACAAAAAGAATTTACTACTACGAATATCATCAGCAGGTAGTCAAGGCATCATTCACACACAAGTGGTAGCGAAATGGCCAGAGAGCTAAGGATTTACCATGGACTTGAAAAAATTGTCCTTTGATTTATTTAAATGGTGTTCAAAGTTCAGGTTTATTTGGTTCTGCATTTTTGTTAGCCACTTAGCATTTGAAGTTCAAAAGAAAATGAGTTTGATAGGAACATTATGTAGAGAATATAATTTTTGATCAATTTAGTTGGTTGCTTCTATGAGTATAGAAATTATTGGTGCGAGATTTCGGCCACTGTCGGAAGAGTTGGAGCGGACAATCGAGATCGATCTCTTAGTGGTGAGATCTATAAGAAAAGCCTTGATCGGAGGTGGCTCCGATGGGAACCTTCCGATACTTAAGTCAGTATCTCATTCAACAAAGGAAAGAACATGAGAGGCAGAGTGGTGGCTTGCCTTGGGGTCTCCTTTTCATATCTTCTTATAGATAGAGCTCGGAGTTCGTAAGGCTCAAAACTGTAGGCTATCAAGGTAGGCTACCCACTGTCCATCCACTAATCAAGTTGTTAGTCATGGATGTCTGTAGCACCACGTGGCCACCTTCCGAATGTTTGTCAGAATATTCTGTCCACCACCTTTCAAAAGTCGTTAGGATACTTTACCTAGTTATTTGGATGGTCTGGTTGGTCGGCGCATTTGGGTCGATTGGATTGACCCAAGGTCTCATCAGTGGCATTCAGAGGGTCATCAATGGTGATCGATCGGTGGAGGGGTGTCGGCAGTCACTAAGTTACTAGCGAGTCATTGGTGGATAGGGCAAAGAAGAGTCAGATGTCATGACAACCCTCTTCGAAAAAAGGGGCCCTTGGTCTAGAATCAAGGTGATTGACAAGCGTGAGGCTTGTCTACCGATGCTTGCTCGGTTAGGCATGGTGGGCTGTGAATCGACCCTCGAATAGTCCGTGTCCTCTACTGATAGCCTCGAAGGCTGGCACTAGCGAGTAGGCCTAGAGAGAACCGCTCATTACCTCAAGTGGGACTCGTCGAGGTTAATCGATAACTCCTTGAAATTAGCCTTTTCCTATCCATGGGATGGGGAGTTATGGGTCAACCATGCATTATCTTAGGTGGAGGTCGATCACGAGTCGACCACGGCTTAGTACTTTTCGAAGTTGGGCCTAGCTATTCTAGGCCTTGGGTTTCTTTGCATTTTCGACTTGTACAAATTTTCTCCCAACACATGGCCCCTACTCCCGAGTCCGAGCTTGGATCGGGTGAAGGGAGTATTGTCGATTTTGGGCACCGAGGGTGTGAAAGGTCCAAGACAAGAATGCGCATGACTTTTGGGCGGATGCGACAGGGCTTGGGTAGGTAATTATGACCGAGATAAAGGGCCTCGATTCGAATTTGGGAGGCGCCTTCCTGATGCGATGCATTAATCTGGATGATTGATGGCGGCAGGCAGTCGATGGCAAGACATCACGTGTGGGCTGCTCATTCGATGATAACGACTCGCAATCTTTTGGAGCCATCCTTTCTCGATTATAAAGCCGCACTGCTTTCTTTCCTCCTACACTTTCTGGCAATCTTTAGGGTCGCTCCCTTTCTTCTAGCTCTTCCTCTCCCTTGGCCCACCATCACGCCTGGTTCCTTTCGTCCGGGATTTCCTTCACTGCGACATCCTCAAGGGGTTGTCTAGAAGTCATCCTTAGTTCTCCCCATGTCCCTCCTTCCTTCCATGTGGGTTTTCTTTCGACCGTTCTTTTTCGCCCCTCCATTTAGCATCTGTTTCGATCTTTTCTTTCCTCCTTTCGGGCCTTGATCTTTGCTCTCGACTCTTTTAATGGTGGGGTCTGCTGATTCGATCGAATAATGGTCTACCTATTTGGGGGTATATCTCTGGAACCCTATTGGGAGACACAAGGGTTTCGAGGTCGATTTGGCCTTCAGGCCTGATGGCCTAAGTTCATGCTAGGGTTGGAAGATCTAGGCCACATTTGGATATCGTACGAGGTTCCAGCAGAGTTAATTTGGAGCTACCCAGGACTACTAGACGGGCGAATGATCCATCACCCGATCGGTTACCTATGTATGAGGAAGCGCTTGTGCTGGTCTACGGCTTCCTATCCCTTCCTTTATTCTCAATCTCTTTCACTTTTACCATCTCTCTCTTTGCGCACTCATTCCAAATTCTTTCATTTGTCATTGGCTTCTTAGTCGTGTGTGCTGTGACAACGTCCAACCCTCCATCTCTCTTTTCAAAATTCTTCACCCTTAAGAGGCATCCATATGTCAGGGGTTGGTGGTACCTTGCGACTCATAGGATGGTTTCCCTTCTAATCATAGATACTCCCTCCTCCGTTCATGGGTGGAAGGAGCATTTCTTTCATTTCTCGTCCGTCACTCGGTAGTTGGGACTTGCTGAATTGGGATCGGCCGAAGGCCTCAGCCAACGACATTCCAAAGTTGGGGGCTAAGGAGGAGGGTTACTTCAGAATTCTTAGGGACTTTAAGGCTCCTTTTTTAGGAAAGCTGTTGTCCAAGGAAGCCCTTTATAATGCAAGGCTTAGTCCGATTAACCCTAAGGATGAGTAGAAAATTATTCTTTTTCTCTCTTTTCTTCTCATGTTTCTGATCCTTGTCGCATTGCTGCAGGCATGAAGCTCGAAACTCTCACCAAGATGAGGAAGAATGCCCTTAAGAAGAGGACAGCTTCGACTATCGAGGGTCCTACAAAGAAGACAAGGGCCGTTGAGGTCGGCCAATAGGGAGCGCTAGTTGAACGAATTCTCCCGATTGAGGATACTATCGTGGGTGCAATCCTCGATCGATCGAGGCTGTCTTGTCAGGTTGAAGTCTCCATGCGTACTCGATTGAATTCTCCTTAGGCAACTCCTTCCGTTTCAGTTCCTTCTACTTGGGGAAAGAGGGGCCCTTGTCTCCGATGGTTGGTCCCAACGTGTTGGTCCCCACAAAAGAGCCGTTCAGTGGTGGGATCCAACTGCCTGACATCCCTAAAGGCACCGCTTTTGACAATTGGAAGCTTGTTCGGGGTCTGATGGAAGGGATACTTCTTCCCTCGGAGCTAGGAAAGCTTAGGGAGCAAAACTTTGTTGGTTTACAGAGGCGAACCGTGACCTCCTTTACCTGGTATCGTGATAATATGCTTCTCTAATTTTCTACCTTTTTATATTCTTCTCCTCCTTACGTGATTTCTAAGCAGGTGTTCCACCTTCTTGTCGAGCTACCAAACCATGTGGGGAAGCGAAAAGAGTTCGCACTCGGGCGGAGGTGGCCCAGGTAGAAGTTGGGTGCCTTAAGAAATCATTGGGCAAGCCAAGTTCCGATCTTGCTTGTAAAGAGGAGTTGCGGAAGGCCGAATCTCGGATCGTCAAGGTGGAGGAGAGGGTGGAGGCCTCTACGAAGGCTCTGGCAAAAGCGAAGGCTGAACTAGCCTCTGAGTGAAAAAAATGATAGAAAATGGCCTCGAAAGCAGCTGAGGCCGAGAAGAGAGCCGACGAGTAGGTTGTCGAGACCGATCGTCTCCCAACGGAGGCATTTAAAGTTTTTGATGAATTCAAAGATATAAAGATCGAGTTCGGTCAAGACTCTTTCAATACCGACTTGGAAAGCAGGTTGGATGATTGCCGCCATTTGGTCACCACTCGACTCCCTATAGTGGACCTTTCTTTCCTAGATGAGGACAAGGAAGAAGCTACAGAGGAGTCCGTCCCTTCTGAACCTGGGGTCACCCAAGGATGACAGGAAGGAGAGCTAATAGTTGTTAAGGTCTTCTCATCTCCAATTATCGATGCCCTAGCTCCAACGTCGACTTCTCCAACCATGGCACCCGCAAGCCCATCAGAAGCTGTTCAGGGCTCGACAGACCTTTCAAGCGAGGTCAAAAGCTAGGGTACCTTATAACTTCATTTTTTGCTATTTTTACATAAAGAAGACTTTCATTAATGAAATGGACTTCACCTTCTTCTTTAAAATGGTATCTTTCTATGCACTTATCTAGTCTTTCCGACAAGTCGTCGATGAATGCAGCCTTCCCATTCTTCGTGCTGAGCCCTTGTTGGCTCCTATTGCCGTGCGAATTGGAACCCGCATTAATGACTTGGAGAGAAAGGTGAAAGCACTGAGCAAAAAGGCTTCAGATCAGAAAAGAAAGCTTTTCCAGGTCAGAAAGGCATTCGAGCATGCTTCTGCAGAGGTCAAGCATCGTCGGGCAGCTGTTTGGCTAAGGGATAGAGCTCACATCGAGGAAAGGAACAAGCTGACCAAAGAGTATGAAAGGTTAACAAAAATCGCCGAGAGGGCGACATGGGATGCGGCCGCCAAGGTGTTTCAATATAGCCACTGACTCCAATGGGCTATGGAAAGGATTTCAATATTGGAGACATTGAAAGCAGCCGAAGAGGATGAGTGGGAATCGACAGTACTCACTGTGTGGCTTCAGAGCGAGTTAGTGATGCAAGGGCGAGGATCTTGGATTTTGAGCGATTCCATGGGAGGGTAGAGCTCGATTTTTGGGAAGGGCCTAGCGACGTAGTGGTGCTCCCATCGTCCGATGATGACAAGACATCAAGTCGTGATCGAATCTTAGCCAAGTACAAGTCGGTTGCGAATTACATTCGAGCCTACATCGAGGGAGAATTGGCCTGCTTTGGTAGGGCCTCAAGTTAGTAGGGACCTGGCAGAGCGAGGGTCCCCATGAGGGGAACTCATCAGTCCTACCCTTGGACGCTCTGATGATAGGATCCATCGCATGTTCGACTTCAGCTTCGAGATCGATTTCACGAGGTGTTGAAATCAAGTCAGAATGCTATTTTATGGGCTCGATCTTTTTGATCTTTCAAAAGACGGCCCTCACCCTCCTGTTTCTCGCAGCGCATTGAGTGGGGCAGACTTGGGAGACTACCTTCGAGAGCACAGGGGGGCGAGGGAAGAGGTCCAACGAATGGTCAGGGTGGAGCTGACCCTCCTGTCATTCGCTGTGCATCGCATGAAGCTGGCACCGGAGGTGGGGAGATTCAAGAGGGCCTGATGGAGCTTCCGAGCCAGGGATCAATTGTTCTTCAATGCGAAGCTTTGTTCCTTTGTCGATGTCATTTATTCGACTAGGATGACTTTCCTGTAGTTGGGACACTTAAAAATAAATGAAGTTACTCCTTACTATACACTTTCTCGTCTTGCATTGCCATTTAGTAGTTGTTGAGCCTCTATACTCAGGTAGCCTTCGACGAAGAATCCCCAATGGACGGTCAAGCCAAGTGATCTTCAGAGCTCTGCTAGGCTCGTTGCCTTATACACTTATTGCAGATAGTTTGGCACTTTGGAAAATGATGCTTCAACGATACCCACGAAGCAACTATCCAATTAATCAAGAAAATAATGCTTCGAGAGTTGGTGTATTAAGTGGGTATGATGGCTGTCGCTTTCCCAGAAGGGATTAACCCAAGAGGATGTTTGAAACTAAGGAATAATTTCCATGTGGCAACGGATGGGTCCGCCAGGGGTCGCCTGAATTAACTTTTGGGGTTGGAAGGATGCACTGTTTCCCACTTGATGAACCGTCAAGACCTTTCAAGCTGGCGATTGGGTTCCAATAAGGGGTTGATGCCTATATAAGGAGAGTGGTAGTTCTGGGTGTTGCCATCCTCATCCCTCCGCAATGTCTACAACTCTCTGTCAGTTCAGCCACGATGATGCCCTCTAAGAGAGAGGTGAAACTAATGGTCAAAGAGAAGCAGATCACGCCGAAGAGAGAGGCTGCATCGCTTGAAAGGGTGAGGAAGAAGGGGCCGAGCCAGTCTTCCGCCA
This sequence comes from Elaeis oleifera, assembly GCA_000441515.1. NCBI lineage: Eukaryota > Viridiplantae > Streptophyta > Magnoliopsida > Arecales > Arecaceae > Elaeis > Elaeis oleifera. The sequence goes on from KE504661.1 coordinate 1,664,505, forward strand.
CCAATTTTGGCATGCCACCTCCTACTCCTGCCCCCCAGCCTAGTCAGACTCCCATTAGGAGGGGTGACTACAACCAGCCTGGGGCGTCTGCACCCCCGACTCCTCCTTGTGGATTCCCGCGGCCGTGCAGAATCGGTGTGTTGAGGAGTTCCAGGCTTCGGCCATATTTGGGGAGGAGGTCACCGACGTCACTGCCTCCACTTTCATTCAGGGCTTCGAAGATTATAAAGCCCGTCGGTGGAAGATGATGCTCCAATTGGACCTCCGCTATCTCTAGCCTGATAATAGCAACGAGGAGTTGTTCGATATTTCTTCTTTTGATGAGGAATAAATCCTCGATGCTGTACTTGCCTTCTTTTTCCTTTCTTTTCTTTTCTTTTTTTGCACTGTGAAAACCATCATCCTTAATGAGAAAGGCAACCTCATTTCAGCTATGTGCTCTTCACATGCCCTTTTTGTGTTGGAATTTATGTTCCTGATCGATCGAAGGCCATCCATTGTAGGGCCAGCTAGGGATCGAGTAATAGGTCTTCCACCTATAACCATGCAAAAACTCTCTGGCATAAAGCCAACTAGAAATCAGGCCAGTGAAGGTCGTCCTTGAAAGTCGAGATGACCAAAGGCCGTTCAATGTAGGGACGATCAAAAGTCGTTCGATCAATGCTGTCCTACCTTATACCGAATAGGATTGCAGGTAGCTAACCTCTTAGGTATGACTCTTGAGTGCTCGATTTGATACGATCTAATGAGGTTGCGTGACGAATATCCTGGATGTCTTGTCGCTTTACCGACACCTAGGTCTCAGGCCGTTAGTCCACAAGCGAGATCCGTGGTCAGTGGAAGGGCAAGGATCCAAGGATGAGGCCGGGCTCGTCATGGGCCCTGAAAGTAAGCATGCAAGTCAGCTGACCAAAATGGAGGGGGGGTTCGCCAGAGGTCAAGCGGTGAAGTTTTGGCCATTCGAACAACGGTGTGTCGATCGGTTACTCGACAATCGAGTACTAGTCAGTTAAGAAGATGGCTGATGAAAGTTAGGGTGATGAGGGCCTTAGCATGCTGGGCCTTGGCTTCTCCCCATCATTATTCCAGGCAAGGATTCTCCCGACACATAGTGATGAGGGGCCTTAGCGTGCTGCGCCTTGGCTTCTCCCCATCATTATTTCAGCCAGGAATTCTCCCGACATATGCCCCTTAATGAACACTTAAATTAAGTCACTAGAGACACATAATTCTATTTAATTATACTTTATTTATTAAAAATTTGATGCTCTCTAGTCTATTTTGCAGATAATTGAGAGTTTGGATTCATACAATTCAAATTGGACTCAAATCGGATCAGATTTGAGTGAACCAGGCAATCAGCTCTCATTCCAGTGGGAACGCGACTTAAAGATCAAGGATCAAAAAGCAACTTCTCCAATCAAAGATCCAGATTAGAAGATAAATGGAACCAAGCATGAACATGACTTAAATCTCAAAGGCTCAGATTAAAAGATCACTCTTTATGAAGATCCAAGTGTGAATGCGACTTATTGATCAATGAAGGAGAAGCAATATGAAGATTAAAGGATCCTTATTTACGCTCCCACCTCTCTTTTCATGAACCCTAGCCTCCTCTCTATAATACATCCCAGTCTTCCTTTCTCAATCCATCAGCCTCCTTGTGGGGTTCTTCATCTTCTCTCCTCTCTCTTCCTCCTTCTCTTCTCCATCAAAGCTCTTCTCCTTCTCTCTTCCCATCAAGCTAATGCTTAAATTTCTTTCCAAGCTGTTGCCCCCATCTTTCCTTCTTTTTCTTCATAAGTCTAGGAGGTACTAACCCTAGCATGCCTTCCATCAAATCTAAGAGAGGTCCTAATCCTAGTGTCACTATCTTCTTTTCATATTCCAATATTACCATCAACCTTTCTTCCTTGGAGTTCCTATACTAAGCCTTCCTGCCATCCTACCGCTGTCTGCACGGAGAAAGATGAAAGGATTCAAAGAGGCACATCTACTATCGGGCGCAGCGAGAAGATCAATTTGGTTAGTTATCTTGTATCAAACTTTTATTTTTTTTCATTATGTATGCTTCTTTATTTGATTAATAAAAATATTTTATTGCAATCTCCATGTTTCATTCTTAGTTTCTTGCAATCTATTATTCTTTCTTTTATATTTCGAAACAATCAACTAAGATCCCTGTGGATACGATCCTGACTCATCCTATCTACATAGTAGTGAGTAGGATTAATTTGATGTGCTACGACATGCATCAAATTTTGACACCATTATCGGAGATCTTGGTACGATTATTTAAAAAAAATTTAAAAAAAAATCAACAAAAAATATTTACTACTTTATTTTTTTAGTTGATTATTTTCTTCTTTTGCAGTCTTTTTTTCATACTTTATTTTGCTGATTGATAATTTACTTTTATTATTAATTAATTTATTTTAACTACTTAATTATCTTCTATTTATTTTTTTAAAATTTCTGTCATATATTGCTTTTCATATATGATAGATTTACTGCTCTCTAGTTAGATTACTTTATTTACATATATAAAAAAAATTTATTTTCTATAACTTAGTGATTTACTGTATTCTATAACTTAGAATAATTTATTATTTTATATAATTAGTGATTTTCTATTTTCTAAGTAGATTAGACTCCTTGCCTTTTATTTAGATTACGTAGTTATCTTTTATTCTTAACCGTGATATTACCTTATTTGTATAGTTAAGTAGTTACCTTATTTATTACTGCTCATTATTCTTAGTAATTTACTATTTTTATAGTTTAAAATAATTTATTATTCTAAAAGTAGATTTGATTTGTTGCTTTATTTGTAAGTTATCTGTTTGCCTTTTAATCTTAGCATTATTTACTTTTTATTTAGTTAGATTTACTGGATCTTTTATACCTAATTAACCTAATTAAAATTTACCTCTTATTCCTTCTTGCTTAAAGATAACATAAATAAAAAAATATAAAGATACCACATAACACTTGATTAATATAAATAAACTAATTAAATCTTAATAGCTACTTAACATATTTGGATACCTTTTTTTTTGCATTGCATATTTTCATGAAATACTTTAAGGGCACTTAATCCAATTAAGTAAGATAAGATGAGGATTTGATCACTCTTCTTTGATCCATAAATTACAATCCTGTATTTACATTGACCTAAGTCTCTAATTTAAAATTAATTAGATGTCGGTTCCTAAGGACTTTTGAGCTCAATAGGATAAAGAACCCTAAGAGTTAGACCATATTAAGCTTGGTCAGTTTAATTGGTGTCTAGAAAAATGATTTAAAAATTATATCTCGAAGGAAGGTAATTCATTAATTGATTCTGTTTACTGATCTGACCAACTTAGTTGGTGTCTAAGAAAAGCAACGAGAGAACCCCTACCAATCAGTTTCTTCAGTCCTCTATGCAATCCTTAGCTGAAATAGAAATTCAAGTCGATCAATCAGTAATTACAATCAGTAGGAAAGAAGAAGAAGAGCTATTTAGTCAGTCTGCGAGTAACCTAGAGGGACAATACCTGGCTAAAAATTTAATGTCCCTATAATTTTTTTAACAATCGATTATGACTCTTAAAAATGAATTGGTCATAGAACAATCATACACAACCAAAACGACCAGCACAGATAATTTGACTAAGGTAGAAATATCTAGAAAAAATTTAAATGGTGGGATGAACCAATTCTATCATTACCTTACCTATCTATGATCCCATTCCCAAGTGTCCTAGAATCATCCATTCCTTGTAACAGGGAAGGAGGATAAATTGATGAAATAAATTAATTGAGACTTTCCAAGGACAACAAATGAATAACATAATAGAGGAAGTTACACCAACAATTCTCTCTCAGGATTTCTTAGATCCCTGTTTAGCTCACTTCGGGGTAGATAATTTTGATATTGATGGATATATCATAAAATAAATGATCTAGTCGATGTACCCTCTCCTAAAATCATTCTACTTTGGATCGAAAATATGAACATCATCTAACCCTCAATAGCTCTTTATTAGAATCACCACCTGCTCTAGAACTGAAGTCACTTCCTGATGCACCCACTGACACCCTTCTAGTGATTCCTAATCAGGAAGTCCAACTTATAGGTATTCTAAAAGCACATAAAGAAGCTGTTGGATGGGATATCTCTGAAATGAGAGACAATGATATTGAGATTTTTATGATTAATTTCTCTATTTTTGGCACTACTTTCGAGGACTATCTCCAAAATCTTTCTATAGTGTTAAAATGATGTATGGAGATAGATTTAGTATTAATTTGAAAAAAATACTATGCTATAGATTGGAAAGAGATGATGTTGAAACATGCCATATCCGAGACAGAGATTAGAGTAGATCAGGTTATAATTGAAGAATCTCTTAAACTATCAATCCTAATCTCGGTTCAACAAACACAATCTTTCCTAGTCATCAAAAAATTATGAGAATATTGTTAGTCTCTGGTATTGCATGCTTGCTCAGTACATTTTATTGATCTGGACTAATCGTTGTAGAGCATTCCATCAATATTTTTTGACTATGATGACAAGGCCTCCTAATTAGTCTTATCCTTTTGAAACCTTGAGGGACATACCCAAGTTGGTAATAGGTGGGACTCCTCATAGCATTTGGTTGAAGATGTTAAACTTAATGCTTGTTGGGAGAAAACCCAGCTTATGCAATATTTTTAGTTCTTTTATTTATAAAATCTCTAGAAGATAATTAGCTAAGTTGAATCTCTATAGTGGAGTGGATGAGTGATGCTACTAGCTAAGTTGGGGGGAGAGCCACATTCACACCAGCTGAAATCAAGAGCACACTACACCCAATAATGAAAGACCTCTGAATCAACATTGCACACCTTTGTTATGATTCTCTTCTTCCATTGGAGACAATAAAATTAAGTTAGAGGGAGAATAACTAATTTAATTAAGTCCTTGAATATGGTTAAAATAATTAATTTTGTGTACCTGAATTTTATCTTGATTTGAAGTTAATCAAGCATCCTAAACAATGAGTAATTGATGGTCTAGATAATTTTAGAGATATCGAGGAGAAAATTATTAAGAACACCCAATAAATGGTAGGATTTAGATCAAAATAAATTTTGAAGTAATTCTAGAACCCCCTTCTTGTCTATCTCGATGAAGAATCTACTTTATGGGGGTATGGGTGTAAATGTTAAAGTATGCAAAAGTCTACCTTAATAAAAAAAATTTAGTATTTCTTACTAAGTAACCGGATCCCTTCGCCTAAGTAAACGTTGTTGTTCGCATCAAAAGGTGAGAATGTGAAGAAACCTCTTGTATAGTCAGTTTTAACTCGTAGTCTTTTTGACTCGAGTTAGTAAGCTTGAGAGATATTTTACACCTAATGTCCTAAAGCCAACTGATTTGGGAGTCATTGGCCTAAAGCTCGCTACAAGAGTCAATAGAAAGCTTAAGGGGTTAGGACATTGCACCGACTGTACATAAAAATATTCTTTCAAAAAAAAAAAAGAGAGAATAAACTATAAAAGACACTACACTAAACCCATAGTAAGTTAGAGGACTTAAAGAGTAGAGTGAGAAGTTGGTGAAGGAAGATCTCTAAAAATTTTATGGCTAATACTCAATCACTAATTGGATCGAATTGATAATCCAATGAAGTACCTCTTCAATGGTCTAGCCGAGTATCAGCTATCGCTAGGAATGATTAGGATAACTTTTGATTCAAGGATAATTTGGTGCATAATGCTAATATATCTATTTTACTCGAGGATGAGTAAAGTTCAAGTTGGGGGTATAATGAATATTTGAATTAAGTCACTAGAAGCATATAATTCTATTTAATTATATTTATTTATTAAAATTTGATGCTCTAATCTATTTTGCAGATAATTAAAAGTTTGGATTCATACAACTCAAATTGGACTCAAATCAGATTAGATTTAAGTGAACCAGGCAACCAGCTCCCATTTCAGTGTGAACACGACTTAAAGATTAAGGGTCAAGAAGCAATCTCTCCAACCAAGGGTCCAGATTAGAAGATAAATAGAACCAAGTATGAACACGACTTAAATCTTAAAGGCTCAGATTAAAAGATCACTCTTTATGAAGATCCAAGTGTGAATACGATTTATTGATCAATGGAGGAGAAACAATATGAAGATCCAAGGATCCTTATTCACGCTCCCACCTCTCTTTCATAAAACCTTAGCCTTCTCTCTATAAATACACCCCAGTCCTCCTTTGTCAATCCATCAGCCCCCTTGTGGAGTTCTTCATCTTCTCCCCTCTCTCTTTCTCCTTCTCTTCTCCATCAAAGCTCCTCCCTTTCTCTCTTCCCATCAAGCCAATGCCTAAGTTTCTCTCCAAGCTGCTATCCCCATCTCTCCTTCTTTCTTCTCCATAAGTCTAAGGGAGGTATTAACCCTAGCATGCCTTCCATCAAATCTAAGAGAGGTCCTAATCCTAGTGCCACTATTTTTTTTTCATATTCCAATACTACCATCTACCTTTCTTCCTTGGAGTTCCTGTATTAAGCCTTTCAGCCATCCTGCCGCTGTCTGCACGAAAGAAGATGAAAGAATTCAAGGAGAAATATCTACTATCGGGCGCGGCAAGAAGATCAACTTGATTTAGTTGTCTTGCATCGATCTTTATTCTTTCCATTATGTATGCTTTTTATTGATCAATGAAAATATTTTATTGCAATCTCCATGTTTCATTCTTAGTTTTTTGCAATCTATTATTCTTTCTTTTGTATTTTCGAAATAATCAACTAAAATCTCCACAGATATGATTCCGACTCATCCTATCTATATAGTAGTAAGTAGGATTAATTTTGATGTGCTACGACATGCATCACCCCTACTCTCGAGTCCGAGCTTTGGTCAGATGAAGAGAGTAGTTTTGTATGTACCATTTGAGAATATGAAGAGCCAGTCTCCTCATGAGGGTTGCGCATCACTTTCGGGGTGTATTTGTACATCTGCACCCACATTAAATGCCCGTTGCCTTGAAAGCTTGGCAAAGGGGGAACAAAGCAGTGCAACCGCCCCTTTATGCCTGAATTAAATGCATATCAGTTGAGGCGATACCTGCGACTAGTCCCTGGTCGACACGTGGTGCGATCTAATAGGAGCAGTTATGAGACACTCTTCTTTTATAGGTGAGCTCCTTCCTCTATCCGCTTCAGGATAGAAGTTTGTGTTCTGTCCGCCATGGTGTGGCGGAATAGCTTCTTTGTGGGTGGCAGAATTTTTGTTCCTGACCGAGGCCGTAGGCGGTTGCTTGAGTGAGTGGAGTCATCTGGCAAGCTCCAGGTTGGCATAGAAGGTATTGAAAATGGCCATCCTGCTCTACAGGAGCGTGGATCCACCACCCTCAGGGATTGTCCGATGCCATGCTTAGAATGGGCCTGATCAGTGGCAGGCTTTGGTGGGGTCTCTGCGGAGCACGTGCTTCCAAGAAGAATGGCCATCAGATCGTGCGGTTGCTCCCAAGGGGGCCCGCGGTCGCCGTTACTTGGGGGCTTCCTCTACAGGGCCCTCAATGGCCTATTGAAGCGATTCGGATGCAGCCTTCGTCCACCACTGCTGGCTCCCCGTCTGGTTTCGGTTGGCCGGGCTCCCATTTTGGGACGGAACAAGGGCGACGGTTGCTGTCGGCTACTAGCCATGAGAGTTCTTCTTTCTCCTCCATTTGGATGATCGACCTGCCTCTTGCATCTCTTCCATGGTGGAAGTGGTGGGTAGTCCGCATCGTCCGATGGAAGAACAGGGGAATCTCGCTTGGAAGGCGATGGAGGTTTCCACTCGAGCTTTGGGGCTGTGGTTTCTTCCAAGACCAAAGCTCGCGATGCTGGGGCCAAGGTGGAAAAAGGGGCCTTTCGACCTTAGCTCGACAGTCAGTGAGTCGCAGCGGACAAGACTCCGAGCCAAACTTATAGGTATTCCCACCACCTCAAGAGCTACAATGCTCATGTAGGACAGGCGTCGCCACACCCGAATTTCGATCCTTTATGGAAGATTTTCTTCGAACAGACGTTGAGTCGGCTTGACCTTTGTTGTGTATTTTTATTTATCATTTTTTGGTGCAATGCTTGGACCGTCGTCATTGTAGAAACTTTTGTTATCAATCAAAAATGAGTTTAAATTCTATCACCGCATGTCTTTGTGTACGTATGCATGGAATTAGCGCTCCTGGTCGATTAAGAATTGTCGACTCGTGTGAGGTCGATAGAAAGCTCCTTTAGTTAGGCCGAGCATAGACCATCTCAACTTAAAGCCTGTTACAGGCCAGGCCAATCAAAAGCCACTTCTATGGGTCGATCAAAGATCAGGCCGATCAAAGGCCGTATTGTCTAAAAGCTAATCAAAGGCTCCTTCTATGGGCTAATCAAAAGTCAGACCGATCCAAGGCCGTATTGTCTAAAAGTCGATCAAAGACTTCTTCTACGGACCGATCAAAGGTCAGGCCAATCAAAGGTCGTATTGTCTTAAAGCCGATCAAAGGCTCCTTCTACGGATCAATCAAAGATCAGACCAATCAAAAGTCATGTTATCTTAAAGCTGATTAAAAGCTCCTTCTATGAGCCAATCAAAGACCGTGTTGTCTAAAAGTTGATCAAAGACTTCTTCTATGGACTAATCAAAGATCAAATCGATCCAAGACCGTATTGTCTAAAATCAATCAAAGACTCTTTCTACAGACTGATCAAAGGTCAGACCGATCAAAAATCGTATTGTCTTAAAGCCGATTAAAGGCTCCTTCTATAGGCTAATCAAAGGTCAGGTCGATCAAAGGCCGTGTTGTCTCAAAATCGATCAAAAGCTCCTACATACCGATTAAAGGCTAGACCAATCAAAGACTGTGCTGTCCAGGCTACAAGTCAACAAGCAGACAAGAAACAACTTGAAGAAACAAAACTCTTTATCGAAGGAGATGGTATGGTACATTACTGATAATACATCCGAAGGTTCTTAGAGTTTCATAATCGAAAAGTAGGGCTCCATCTAGTTGCTTCAAATGATAGGTTCCTGGCTTGACAATTTTGTCCACCTGATAGGGGCCTTCCCATTTTGGTACTAGCTTGCCTCACTCGCCTGATTGGAAAACTTTTGCTCTACGTAGAACCAGATCTCCGATCCTAAAGTACTCTCTTTGACTCTCGAGTTATAATATCGGACCACTCAATGCTGATAGGCAGCCATTCGGATGCGAGCTCTTTCTCGAGCTTCCTCCAGTAAATCCAGATCCACACGTAACCTTTTAGCATTGATTGGCTCATCATAATTCTTGACTCGTGTTGATGAGATTCTGACTTCAATAAGGACCACCGCTTTGACTCCAAAGGCAAGACTGAAGGGTTTCCCTCGTTGGAACCTTTTGCATCGTTCGATATGCCCATAACATATGGTAAAGTTCTTCGGCCCATGCTCCCTTTGCTCTGCCCAATCTTCACTTCAGATCCTGCAGGATGGTTCAGTTTGTCACCTCCGCCTCTCTATTTGCCTAAGGATGAGCTACAGAGGTGAGGTGATGTGAATTCCATGCTTCTCACAAAGCCGTTCCAGTTTGGACCCGATGAATTGATGCCCATTATCGATTATTAATACTCGAAGAAGTCCGAACCGATAAATAATGCACTTCCAAACAAAGTCTACACTTTTGCTTTAGTAAGACAGGCCAATGATTCTGCTTCCACTCACTTGGTGAAGTAGTGTACGTACGGCAACAACAAAACTTTTGCTGATCTGATGCCAGAGGGAAGGGGCCAAGGATGTCCATCCCCACCGTGCGAATGGCCATGGCGCACATATAGGAGTGATTGGTGTGGTAGGTAGGTGCTATATATTTGAATGCTGCTGATACTAATTGCACCGTATGACTAAATCCTGTACATCCTGTTGCATAGTCGGCCAATAATAGCCTTGTCGGAGGAGTTTGTAGGCCAACATCCACTTCCCGATATGACTTCTGCATGCATCTTTATGTACCTTTCTCAGGACGTATTCAGCTTCAGTCAGCTGCAGACATTTGAGGAATGGCAGAGAAAATGATCTTTTGTACAGCTTCCCTTTGTAAAGAAGATATCGGGGCAACTGGTATCTTATTGTTTGAGCTTCCTTTCGATCTGCTGGCAAAGTTCCGTCTTTGAGATAACTGATTAGGGAGTCCATCTAGTAGGATTCTTCATCCATCTACATTATCTCTATCGGCTCCTCTGTGCATGGTTTACTCAATGTCTCGAAGAAGGCTCTTTGCGGCAAGTCAGATGGGGCTGACGTCGCCAGTTTTGACAATAGGCCGGCATAAGAATTCTCCAATCTGGATATTTGCTGAATTTCAAAGTTCCTAAACTCTAACACCAAATCATTGATCTTCTGAAGGTACTTCACCATATTCTCCCTACGGACCTCGTAATGGCCTTGGATGTGTCCAACGACCAATTGGGAGTCACTATAAGCCTTCAGATCTTGTATCTCCAACTCCTTGATGATCCTAAGGCTGGCCACTAAAGCTTCATATTCTACCTCATTATTCGTTGCAGAAAACTCAAAATGAATGACATACTCGACGACAATCCCGTCTGGGCCCAAGAGGATCAATCCTGCTCCTAATCCCGCAGAGCTAGACGACTCATCCACATATAGCTCCCACACATCTGAACTAAACTCGGGCGGATCCTCGAGAGCCAGTTTTTAGGATTCGATCTCCTCGGATTCTTTCGGCTCGTTCGGAATGGTACATTCAGCCATGAAGTCAGCTAGAATCTGAGCCTTAACTGACGGCCATGGGTGGTATTGGATATCGAATCGGAGAGCTCTATCACCCATTTTGCAATTCATCCTGATGTATCCAGCCAATGAAGGATGCTTTTTAGTGGTTGGTTGTCAGAAGAATGATTGAGTGAGCTTGAAAGTATGGTCGAAGCTTTCAAACGGCAAAAAGAAGGGTGTAGGCCAACTTTTCAAGCTTCGAATATCGGGTCTCCGCATCTCTTAAGGTCCGGTTGATGTAATAGATTGGCTTCTGGATCCTATCCTGCTCTTGGACCAGCACTGCACCCATCGCTGTAGGAGAAATAGATAAGTACAAAAATAGCTCCTCACCTGGATTAGGTTTGCCTAGCAAAGGAGCAAAGCTGAGATAGTTCTTCAAGTCGGTCAAGGGTTTCTGGCATTCATCAATCCATTGGAAGTTCTTCAGCTGCCTCAGAGTCTGAAAGAAGGAAAAGCATCGCTCAATCGAGCTCGAAACAAATCGGTTCAGGGCGGTAATTCTTTTCGTGAGATGCTGCACCTCCTTGATTGTTCTCAGAGGGGTCATCTCTTAGACGGCTCTGATTTTCTTCAGATTGAACTCGATTCCTTGCTTGGAGATCATGAAATCGAGAAACTTGCCAGAAATTATCCCAAAAGTGCACTTTGTCAGATTCAGCTTCATCTGATACCTCCGAAGGGTGGCGAAGGCTTCTTTGAGATCTTTGATGTGGGTCACTATGGATTTACTTTTGACAAGCATATCATCCACATATACTTTCATGTTTCATTCGATTTGATCTTTGAAGACTTTATTCACGAGGTGCTGATAAGTTGCACCTATATCTTTCAGACCAAAGGGCATAACTCTATAACAAAAAGATCTCTGTCAGTAATCAAAGTTATTTTTCCTCATCTTCAGATGCCATCCAGATTTGATTATAATCGAAAAAGGCATCCATGAAAGTAAGGAGCTCAAGACCCAATGTGGCATTAACCAGCTAATCAATCCTTAGTAGAGGGTAGCTATCCTTTGGACAAGCTTTATTCAAGTCGACGAAATCGATGCAAATGTGCCACTTTTTATTCGCCTTCTTTACCAAGATCATGTTTGGGATCCACTCGGGGTAGGTCATCTCTTTGATGAAGCTTGCTTGGAGTAGCTTGTCCAACTCCTCCGTGATCGCCTTCTGTCACTTAGACGCAAAACTTCACTTCTTTTGCTTAACTGGGCGATGTCGTGAGTTCACATTGAGTCGGTACACCATCATCAAGGGATCAATGCCTGGCATATCAGCTGGCATTCAGGCAAAGATATTTATGTTTTCCGCAAAAGGAGGTTAGCTGAGCTTTCATCACCTGATCTAGAATCGACTCGATCTGGATGGTGTGCTCTAGATTTCCATCCACCAAGGGGACGGATATGAGCTCCTCAGCTGGAGTCCCACGCTCCTCAGCTAACTCATCATGAGTGTCTAGCCCTTCGACGAGGTAAGACTCGACTGGGATACCTCCTTGGAGGGTAACATTGTAGCAGTAGCATGCCAAGTCATGATCTCCACGGACTTCTCCAACTCCCCCGCCATCGAAAACTTCATCTTCAAGTGGTACGTGGACATGACAGCTCGGAGTGCATTAAGGCCTGATCGCCCGAGGATTGCATTATATGCCAAAGGGGCCCAGACAACCAAGAAGTCGACCCAGGTGATGGATTGAAGGGGAAAGCAGCCAACCTTCGTCGGTAAGGTGATAACCCCTTCCACCGGAATGGCATCTCCGATAAATCCGACGAGTGGGGAGTTTATTCCCCCTACCGATCGGCAGACAATCTCATTTTTATAAAGACATCATAAACAAATATCAGTGAAACTTCTATTATCTATCAAGATGCGGCGTACATCATAATTTTCAATGTTAAGGGTTACAACCACCACATCATTATGTAAGAACTGAACTCCTTAGCAATCTTTCTCGATGAAGGTTATGAGTTCCTCAGTCCACCACTTCTTTGCTACTTTTCCTTCTTTGCCGACACTGCTGCTACTTTGCCCCCCAGCGATGGTGTTGATGGCACCGATTGAGGGTCGATCCTCCTGTTGCTCAATTTGTGGTAGTGGTCCTGCTGGCTGGGACAATCTTCATCGATCCTCCCGCTGCTCCTTTCGGTATCGGATAAATCGGTCGAGACGGCCGCATCTAATAAGGTCCTCGATCTCATCCCAAAACTGAATACAGTCCTCCATATCATGGTCATGATCTCGATGATACAGATAATACTTATTCGGATCCCTCTAAGCCAAATGCATCGACAGCCTCTTAGCCTCTGGGAGCTGCCTTCCGATCTCCATAAGCACTTGAGTCCTTGGTGCGTTCAGTGGGGTATAATTGTTGTATTTCTTGGTGGTGATAGGGCACGCCGATTCTTCCTCGGAGGACTTCCTTGTCAATGGTTACGTAGGGCTCCATTCTTCTGACGGTGAGGGGCGACCTTGAGCGCTGGCACATCTTCTCCTTCGCAGGCAAGGGTTCCTTGTTTAGCATCTTTTTTCTCCCCCCCCACAGTGGAACTAGCAGGGGTCTCATCCTCTGTGAAGGCCTCCTCCATGCGGATGTACTTCTCCACTCTGGCCAGCATATCGAGAAAGTCTCGAGGATAGATTTTTATCAACTTCTTTAAGTCGTTCTTCTGGAGTCCGCTAATCAATGTGGACATCACAACCGATTGGTCTAGGTCATGAACCTCAAGTGCAACTGCATTAAAGCAGCTAACAATAATCGGATGTTCTCCCCCTCCTTCTGCTTGACAGTGTGAAGGTAGTCTGACTGCTTTTGCTGCTGTCGGCTGCTGACAAAATGACAATAAAAAATTGACTTAGTTGCTCGAATGAGTGGATCGAAGTCGGCTTCAAACTAGCATACCAGTGCCTAGCTGCCCCTTTAAGTTGAAGGGGAATGATCGATATAGGATTGCATCAATTGCCCCATGAAGGAGCATCATTGCTTTGAAGCTTTCTAGATGGTTGATGGGATCCACCATCCCGTCTTAGCTCTCTAGCTGAGGAACCTTGAAGTGATGAGGTAGAGGCTCTTGCATAATCTAGGAGTCGAAAAGAGGGTCATTGCTGAACCCGTCACACGGTGCCGGCTCCTAGTGGCACATTGCCTCAATCCGTTGGTCCAAATCTTGAAGATGCCACTCGACGTAGGGGTCTCGAGCCATATAGGCTCCTGACTGCTGTGGGGATCAACGATCGGGAGTCGAGTCATACCCTGATTGGAGACTTTGAGATTGCAGCCGCTCTGATTCTAGACTCTTGGGGCGGCCCTGGTGGATCTACCTCCTTACAGAACTCTGTGGAGCGACCGACGGCTATTCAGACGGTGGTGCTGCCGCCTGTGATACTGGATTTGGTTGCAGGACTGCTGATGGTGGAATCGGAGTGGCCTGATGAGGTGACGGCACCACCAATAAGGACGTCGGGTGGCTTGGATCGACTGGACATCACAATTGATTGGTCTAGGTCATGAACCTCAAGTGCAGTCGCATTAAAGCAGCTGACAAATGATCGGATGTTCTCCCCTCCTTCTGCTTGACAATGTGAAGGTAGTCCGACTGTTTTGCTGCTGTCGGCTGCTGACAAAATGACAAATGAAAAACTGGCTCAGTTGCTCGAATGAGTGGATCGAAGTCGGCTTCAAACTAGCATACCAGTGCCTAGCTGCCCCTTTAAGGTGAAGGGGAATGATCGATATAGGATTGCATCAATTGCCCATGAAGGAGCATCATTGCTTTGAAGCTTTCCAGATGGTTGATGGGATCTGTCATCTCGTCGTAGCTCTCTAGCTGAGGAACTTTGAAGTGACGAGGTAGAGGCTCTTGCATAATCCAGGAGTCGAAAAGAGGGTCGTTGCTGAACCCGTCATACGGTGCCGGCTCCTAGTGGCACATTGTCTCAATCCGTTGGTCCAAATCTTGAAGATGCCGCTCGACGTAGGGGTCTCGAGCCGTATAGGCTCCTGATTGCTGTGGGGATCAACGATTGGGAGTCGAGTTATACCCCGATCGAAGACTTTGAGATTGCAGCCGCTCTGGTTCTAGACTCTTGGGGCGGCCCTGGTGGATCTGCCTCCTCTCAGAACTCTATGGAGTGACCAACGGCTATTCAGACGGTGGCGCCATCGCTTGTGATACTGGATTTGGTTGCGAGACTACTGATGGTGGAATCGGAGTGGCCTGATGAGGTGACGGCACCACCAATAAGGGCATCGGGGTGGCTTGGATTGAAGCTTTCCAGATGGTTGATGGGATCCACCATCCCGTAGTAGCTCTCTAGCTGAGGAATCTTGAAGTGACGAGGTAGAGGCTCTTGCATAATTCAAGAGTCGAAAAAGGGTCGTTGCTGAACCCATCATATGGTGCCGGCTCCTAGTGGCACATTGCCTCAATCCGTTGGTCCAAATCTTGAAGATGCCGCTCGACGTAGGGGTCTCGAGCCGTATAAGCTCCTGACTGCTGTGGGGATCAATGATCAGGAAGCGAGTCATACCCCGATCGGAGACTTTGAGATTGCAGCCACTCTGGTTCTAGACTCTTGGGGCGGCCTTGGTGGATCTGCCTCCTCCTAGAACTCTGTGGAGCGACCGACGGCTATTCAGACGGTGGCGTCGCCGCCTGTGATACTGGATTTGGTTGCGGGACTGCTGATGGTGGAATCAGAGTGGCCTGATGAGGTGACAGCACCACCAATAAGGGCGTCGGGGTGGCTTGGATCGACTGGATAGTGGCTATCAGAATCTGAACCTACTGAAAGAGTAGGTTGAACTGCTCCGCCGTCACCACCATCGATTGCGGAGGTGGAGGGTCTCCCGCAGCCACCGATGAGCCGCATGGTTAACTTGGCTCTCTTTCGATTGTACAAAGTGTTGGTGCGATGGAATGAAGTTCTCCTGGGTGCCATAATTGTTCTGTCTCGATCTGCATTCCACTAAGTTGAGACAGACCCTTCCTTTAGCGCCAATCTGTTGGTGTGAGATTTCAGTCGATGTCGGAGGAGCTGGAGTAAACGATCGAGATCGATCTCTTTGGGGTGAGACCTGCAAGAAAATTTCGACCGGAGGTAGCTTCAGTAGGAACCCTCCGACGTTCAAATCAGTATCTCGTTCAATAGAGGAAGGAGCGTGAGAGGCAAAGTGGTGTCTTGACTTGGGGTCCCCTTTTCGTGTCTTCTTATAGACGGAGCTCAGAGGTCAATAGGCCTAGGACTATAAGCTGTCAGGATAGACTATCCGTTGTCCATCCACTAATCAGGTTGTTAGTCGTGGGTGTCCATAGCGCCACATGACCACCTTCTGAATTTTTGTCAGAATATTCTGTCCGCCACCTTCCGAAAGTCGTTAGGATATTTTATCTGGTTGTTCGGATGGTCTGATTGGTCGGCACATTCAGATCGATCGAATTGATCCGAGGTCTCATCAACGACATTCGAAGGGTCATCAATGGTGATTGGTCGGTGGAGGGGTATCGACAGTCACTGAGTTACTAGCAAATCGTTTTAGATAAGGTAGAAGAGAAGTTGGATATCATGACTACCCCTTCGAAAAATAGCCCTTGGTCTAGAATCAAACTGATTGACAAGCGCAAGGCTTATCTGCCGATGCTTGCTCAGTCGGACATGACGGACTGTGAACCTACCCCTGGATAGTCCATGTCCTCTACTGATAGCCTCGAAGGCCGGTACTAACAAGCAGACCTAGAGGGAACCGCTGATTATCCCGAATGGAACTCGTCGAGGTTAACCGACAACTCCTTGAAATTAGCCTTTCCCTATCCATGGGATAGAAAGTTATGGGCCAGCCGCACATTATCTTAGGTGGAGGTCGATCACGAGCCGACCACGGCTTAGTACTTGTTGAAGTTGGGCCCGACAATTCTAGGTCTTGGGCTTCTTCGTATTTTCGATCTATACAAATTTCCCCCAACAAAGACTATCAGTGTTAAATTTATCTCTGTCTCGGGCCTCTTTCATCGGTGTCTCTATGACCTTAAATCCAAATGGCATAACCCTAACCGAAAACATTTTGCTCGAAATAGAACAAAAGAAAGGAAAAGCTTTCAAGCTACTTCACAAAAGCAGCATCGAATAATAACCAGAGTAATAACCAGAGTAACCACTTATACAAAGATATCAAATATAAATCAAAATTATTAACGCAAGACAACGATCAGAAACCTGAAACGTAGATTTAAAATATTCATGAAAACTGCCATGATGGCTTACATTATTGGTGAAACGGAATTTGCATGATTCCCATACTAGACTGTGCCACCAACCTGGAGGGAGCTTCTAGCAATCTCTAGAGCATCCTCGACAGAAGATGCGCTTCTAAGCTTAGCTTTATCAATAACCGGCTGAGATTTAGCAAGTTGAGGAAGAAGTGCAAACTCCTGAAAAGTATGACAGCAAGATATGAAGTTAAATATTTTACAGAGGACCCATCCACATTCAATGGTGTCAAGTATCTAATTACGTGAAATCAATTCATTCTTCCTCAACATTCAAAGATCTAATCATGTACTACATCTCAGGAATGTCCAATTAAGAATGAGAGCTTATAGTTACCTCTGGGCTTCCGCTCTCAAGAAATATTCCTTTCAGTCTGCTATCTGTAAGTGCAAATTCTTCAAATGTCAATAAAAAGTTTAACCAAAATTAGAGACCACATAAAATAGTTCACATGTACTACCAGAATCGAGCCAGAAATTGGCAATCTTTGGGTCAAAATTTCCAACTTCAATCGGGTCACCAACTGCTTCAAGTAAAGACAAGACCAAGTTAATGGATGATGGTAGGATCATCTTTCAATTTCCAGATATGACGTGTCAATTTTTGGTTTAAAACTCTTACCGTTGTCTCCATAAAATTGCCACCAAACTTTCCTTGCACTTCCCTCATATTCAAAAACCCTTGAATAGAAGTATGGCAGATAGTCATATCTGGATTATATGCAAGACATCATATGAATACTGGGAAAAAGGAATACCACATCAAAGAAGATTATGCAAATCAGTGGGCTTCAGAGGAGGTGAATAAAATTACGGTTGAGTATGTGCAGTTAGAAGTGTCCTAACACAATGTTGTGCCGATTTTCGAGCATGATCAACATGTTCCACTCGTGCCATACGATCATAGATCTGTTCAGGAAAATCTCATCACTTTCTTGGTGCTTTTAGATGAGGGGGATCAAAAGCATGTGTTACCTTCAAGGGAAACGCTGCTACGTCTCCAACAGCAAAACACCAGGTACACTTGTTCGGAAAAGGCTGTCAACCTGTGAAAAAGAAGACATTATCAGATCAATTATTACGTTCTAATTCATGCTAGTACAAGTGCAGATTTCAAAGTTTCAAATCTTAAAGAAATCATCCTGTATATAGCCATTCTGGAAGCAGTATTCATGCATCATGAATCATACAAAAAAAGCATATTTACTGAACATCAAGAATACAAAGGGTAGAAGTTTTCAAGAATGGTAATTAACAGCACCTTTGACTTGATTGAATGTCAATAAGTCAAAAAAAAGACATTCAAAATTAAACTAAAAGACTTGATAATTATATATATCTGCAAAATTTTGGTGAATCATAAATGCATAAAGTTACAAAAGCATGACAAAATCCTTGGACCTGTATTCCACCAACATCTGTGTTCAGCCCAACAACCTCAAAGGGGCTGACAACTGGCTTCGCACCAATTCCAACAATGACCTGCATTTGTGAGTGCATAAGATCATTTGAGTAACTTAGTTTTGAAATCTTCATGTAAACATTTAATGAGACTGCAACTTAAATTTTCATTGGTTAAAGAAGATAGCAGCTGATAATATTTACTGAAAATTTATCTAGTAAAAGCAACAGAGATTGTGTATGACAAGGAGGGTTTGGAAGTCTTTGAATCTATAAAAGAGGATAATACTCCTTTTACATGATGATTGAAATGTACATTCTTCTTTAGAAGCTGAGATTGACATCTTTGCACAATCACTAAAAGATCAGAAAGTAGAAAAGCAAATTTAAAAACAAATCATATTGCTTGTAATACCCAGATACATTTCAAGATATATCCAAAACATTAATTGGGGGATACTATTAACCTGAACTCATATATTCCATTACAAGGTTCACTTGTAGCAAACCATGACCTTGCTCAAAAAGGCTAGCTGGAAGGTTATGTTAGCTGGGGTCCTTGGCTATGCTTAAGTACCCAAGTCCTTCCCCAAGGCACACCAAATGTAGGAGCAAACACTAATGTAGCATTAATTAAAAAAGTTACAATTTACTATCTGACTTTGAACTGAAATGATAGGAAATATCATAAAGAAGTATCATTTTTTTTCTAAATGCATTATTAAAATTTGTAAATTGCGCATGAAAAGTATCCTATTTAATTTCAACAATGAGAACTGGAATGCTTAACTCATATGCCATGTCATTGGGGAAGGGAACAAATTAATGTTAAAATTCAGATTCAGAAATTTAGAAAGCCAAACTCTCCAAAGCATAGCTGAGGCCCAATATTGCAAGCAACAAAAAGTGATACCGTGTCTGCTTCTATGGTGGATCCATTTTAAGAACAACGGTAGCCACTCTTCCATCAGGACCAGCTTCTAATTTGTCAATAAGAATTCCCTGATAGAATAAAAAAGTTTATGAATAAAGGCATCAATAGTTTCCGACAAACAACAATATCATTATGATTTACGAAATGGTAAATTACCTTTGCAAACCAGATACCATTTTTTTGATAAAGCTCTTCATATCTCCAAGCAAGAGAAGGTGTAAACAATCTTGGCATTATGTGCTCCTCGGGAAATATGAGCTATGCAGAAAATTTTCAGTAGTAAGAACAAAAAACAAGAGCAACAGTTAGAGCAAAAATTAACAAAAAAAAAGCCTCTCAATGCCAACAATTATCCTTTTCATTTTAGATCTTGTGCCACACAATCAGCCCCATAAAAGCAACATTTCATTAAAACAGAATACGATGTATATCAAGTCTGTGTATAGACAATTGGAAACTAAATCAAGAGATAATGTCACAACCAGAACATAGTTGAACTTGACAAAAAACAGTAAAGGAGAAAATGGAAAATCCGACATTTTAAATCATAACTACTGTTAAAAATATATTTCATATAATAAAGAGGAAAGATCATCCAACAGCAAGTTCCTGTGGGACCAATTGACCACCACATGATCAACTAATAAACAAGTCATATAACAAGAAAAGGAAGAATAGCTGCACAAGAATTGCAATTTAGACAAGTTATACTCATTAGATCCTGATCAGGAAAGACAGTGCTATGTAAGTAACATCTGACTTGAAATATCTGGAATACAATTAGCACCATACAGTTGCCAATATAATGTTTGTGCATGTGTCAGTTCAAGTTCTACTGGAACAGAATCCAGAGATGCATGTTTAGATGGTTAGAAGGAATTATCCGTGTAGCTAAGTCACAATCATGTTAAGTGCTCAAAATGAGTTCAGAGATGCACCAACTTAGAAATTATAGTTCTCCAATCATACCTTTCCATATCCTGTCTAAAAGTTTTAACAAGTGTATGTAACATTCCCTGCCAGTACTCAGGGATGTGTTTCTTATGGCACAGTTGCTTTCTAAGCAAACCAGTGCCGGCAAGAAATATTGATACAAAGAAAAAAAATAAAACAATGAGTAATGAATCTAAAGATAGTAGATTTGTCTGCCTTTGACTTTGAATAAATGTTTAAGGTTATATTTGTCTGCCTTGACTTGGCAATAAATGTTTAAGCTTTAAGGTTCTTAAAAGAACAAATAACAAGTCACAAACATTAGTCTGGACATTTTGTGTATCGTCTAACAATGTTTTAACATGAACACATGATGTTATATGCCGAATTTGTAATGTCTAACAAGTTGGAATGATAATTGACTTAATAATTTTCACCATATACAGAGGGGTCATTGCTTGGTGCAATGACAAAAGGATTGGGCTGACAAGCATAATGGCATGGGTTAAAGTCCAAGGGCAGCCACTTTATACAAAAAAAATGCCAAAAGTTAGGTCTATCCCCAGTCTGCCCCTCCCAGGATCCCAGATTGCCAGGATCATAACAATGTAATGACCTAACTTTCAGCAAAAAGGTATAGATGATGCCAATTGAAAAATACACTCTTACAGTTGTATCAAGGTTCCATCCAGCAGCAGCAGCAGCTACTTCCATGCCAATATAGCCACCACCAATAATGGCAACCTTCTTGGCTCTTTCCTATGACACCGGGTGAATTTGCAATAATCATGATTTAGTATAAACTTGATGAACTAAGAAAGCAGGAACAAATAGCTGCATATGTGTTAAGAAACATCAGAAGTGTGAGGCCTTCTACTTCAAACTTGCCACAATTATGTCACTGTGTTCCAAAGAGAATGCTATGAGAGCTAAAAGGACTGACTTAAAATTTGAAATGATAACTCAGCATTTGCTGTTCTTTTTCAGTGATCAAACTCAAGCCATTAAAAAGTCACACAAACATGGGTAACTAACTAGTTCTATGCATCCAAATTAAACATAAAACACCCTGATAAAGTGCTATGATACACATCGATCATGTTCACTTTATACACAGATTTATCTAGTTCAATTATATGTTACCTAGACTCTCACATCCAGCTTTCAAAATCCATGTAATATATGTAGCAAAGTAGATACACGTCAGACCTGGATACTTATCTCTTTTTTTTTTCAGACCATAGCCTTTAGAAATTGGTAGAGAGTTTGACTCTTCCACAATGAGTTTGATCTAGGTACTAAAGTCATTTATCTAACAATTGGAAAGCTTGGATAAGAAATATACACATTGGGAGCTCTTAACAAATAATATCTTTAATTTTTTATTATATACAATATTCAAATATATTTTGTAGTTGAAATTATTTTCTCAATGTATCCCCTTATAATATTTAAACATATTTTGGAGTTGAAATTATTTTCTAAATGTGTCCCTATTTCTACTACTTTCCCTTGCCAAGTCAGACAGATGGACACACATCCAAATCTGGTTCTCCTATCCATATCCATTCAACACTAGTTCAAAGAGAAAGAGCCAGGTCCACTTATTATAAAAAACATTCATGTATCTAAAATGGTAGTTGAATTATGCCATGCATATACAGGGAGAGAAAAGAAGGGTCATTGAAGATGAAGCTTTATATCGTTGAGCTTTTAAGTAGACTAATGGTTCAAGATCTTATTTGTATCTGTGACTTAATGAGGATTCAAGCAATAACAAAGTCTATACAGCTAATAAAGCATTGAATGGAGACTGCTCCCAAACTGAATGACCTACCTATGGAGTCTTGTGTATTGGAGTCTAGCTAAAAGGGGGGTCATCAACCTGTTCAAAGATCTTTCAACTAGAAAGGATGTTGAGATGCCTGGTGCTATTCTGAAAAGGAATATGAAGCTGCTAAACAATTAACATCCACATATGATTGTCCCCGAAGTCCAGCCTATCATATACGAGCATTATATTTAAAACAACTTGCCTCAATTTCCATGCATGACATGAAATGATCAAATTTCCCAATGACCACTCTTCAACAAAGAGATTCTTAGCCATCAATGAGGATGTAGCAGAATTCAAAGCCAGAAAATTCTAATCCTTAGGAAAAATTGGTGATAGAGACATGTATCTCTAGACCTGTAACATTCTGAAAAGCAAAAAATTGATATACTTATAACATAACAATTCCACTTCAATTACACGTAGGATACATATTTTGAAAAGGTAGTAGAAAACAACAACAATCAGTCAAATTCTACCACAAGAGGTACTGAAACATATACCAATGAATTATGTCACAGTTTGTGCAACAAATGTCTTATTTTTCGGAAACTGAACTGCAAGAAACAAATATACCATATTGTCTACTTCATCTGGAACCTCAAACATATAAGCAAACAACAGTGTTAACATGACCCTAATGCTGCTTCTTTTTTTCCTTTTTCTTTTTTCTTTTTTTTGCCAAAGAAAGACTAAGCAGGCCCTCTTGTAGTACTGAATATGCTATGAGTTTTGCATAAGATGAGGTCATCCTACTTTCAATCTATATATATGACGAAGAATGTGGCTGTTACTTCACATAGATTATAACTAGCAAATGATTCTCAATGTTGTATATAAGAACTACCAGATCAATCATAAGGGGATCCAAATTGTCTCGTGCTAAAAAGGAGAAAAAAAACATTAGCACCACAAATGAGATGCACCATAAACATACCTTAAAAGATGATCATAACTTTATGGTACAAATTCAGGAATCTTAACATTGCAATATATTCAAGAGATCCAATAACACTAAAATTATTAGCAAAAGAAGCAGCAAATACCAGGGAAGACACTAGACTATCAGCATCAGCAACATCACGTACATAATGAACTCCTGGTAAATCTCCTCCAATCTTCTCTGGAAATCTGAAATCAAAGAACACCAAGTACCTAAAGATACAAATTCTGAAACAAGTATTATTAAAAGAAGGCATGCTATTAAATTAGTTGATCTTTCAAAATATCATTGATCCACTCCAAGGTTTTAACTACCATGGCACGGGGTGTCCTGGTTTCTCTATGAAATGGGATGTCCGCTGTCCCATCCTATCCAGATAGTGGTCCCGGGTTAAGCATCCTAGTAGATATCTCTGTCTTATTTTCCCTTCTTCTTTCC
>KE504661.1:1688051-1715846 GCA_000441515.1 Elaeis oleifera
TTCTTTTTCTTTTTTTTTTTTCTTTCTTCCTTCTTCCTTTTTCTTCTTCTTTCTTTTTCCTTTTCTTCTTCTTTCTTTTTCCTTTCTTCTTTGTTTGCTTTGTTTTCTTCTTCTTTCTTTCTTTCTTTCATTTTCTTCTTTCTTTTACTTTTTCTTTCTTCATCTTTCTTCTTTTTCTTTTCTCTTTCTTCTTCTCTCCTTGCATAGACGGGTTTCAGTCCTGACTTTGTCACAATCCTGTTTTCTCATAGGAACCAGATGGGACGGCCAAGAGGCCCCTGTCCCACTGGGACATAAAATCTTGGTCCACCGATACATCACACAAAAAGGTATGAAATATGAATGCAATATTTATAACATAATCAATAAGATGTTGGTACAGATTATCTCCCGGTGATGAATTTTGCATGAGAAAGCATTAAGTATCCACAAATGTCGAAAAGCAAAGATGGTCAGCCATTTGTAGATACAACATCTCTGAATCGGCTCTTTCCTAAAGCGAGAGGACTGAAAGTTTTCCTGGAGTTTTGCAAGAGAAGCTTATTTTTGGTTTAAATATTTTGCGCTACTTATCTTATTTGAAGTTTGAACCAAGGATTCAAGTTTTGGAGAGATGTCTCTTGGAGAAGCGGGATGAAGTACCATCCTATGTGTCGATACAGGGCTATCCTACTATCATCCCAGCATCTCCATCGGTATATCTTAGGATATTCCTTATCCCAAGTGTCAGAAAGGGGCAGGACAGTGGCATGTCCCATTCTATGGAAAATCAGGACAGCCCCATCCCATATGATTTAAACCTTGGATTGAACAACTCTCTATACAAACTATTAGTTTAATTAGAGGTGAGAGGAGCTTGATCCAACCAAACATTTTTGTTTCACATTCAAACTGTAGTTTTGGACATTATAAGTTATGACAACAATAATGAATGGTATATGTATTTCATATAAGGTATACTATAATTCAAAGAATGGAATCTTACTTAAAATGTGCATCTGGAAATAATCATCATGCTTTTAAAGCACAAAAGTGCCCATAGGCATGAAACAAACTTAAAAGGCCAACCAGTAATATATCTATTTGTATCTAATATCAGAAATTGAAAATCAGGGTTCAATCTAGATCACTAGCATAATTTTTGGTCCTCAAAAGATTAAACTAGACCACTATATGCTTTCTCTAGACTCTTTTGGGCCTGCACAGTATTCTTGCCCAACAACTATAAATTCCAGGTTCATTTCAGGGTCCCCTCTGGCTCAAAGTTACCTTGGACATGCAATAGTACCAGTTCCAAAAGGTTTCATATCAAGTAAAGAGCTGATTATGTAACATACTCAAGATTTCATCAAGTATATCTTGATCCATAAAGCTGACTCTATGAAACAGAATGATGATTACTGGTTAAAAATTAATATAGAAAATCCAGGTATTGGTCAAAGTAGAGAGGTCAGTGAAGTAAAATCACAAGATTATGTGGAAGGAGTAGACTAAACAACAAGGCAACTTCAAAATTAAAGAGTACTTTACATGCAAAGAATGAAGAGTGCATAAAAGGAAACTCCATCATGCAACTTAAATGAGCAAACACTAAAATTCAGCCACTAGTACTTTGTTGGCTGTAGACCTACAAAATTCAAGTATCTGTTTCAACTTTCAACAAAATCAGCAAGAAAGCTAAAGCCTTTTGGATACTAAGTCATGGCTCCTAATATTTAGGAGAGAATCACATAGTATAGAAAAATAAAGCATATAAAATATTTAATATTCTGTCCCATCAATTACATAGAAAATCTTGAAAGTTTTCTTTTCTGCTCAAATTTAAGTTGGATATCTTTCTATTATGCATAAAATCAAATTATCTCACAAATGAAACTAGACATATATTTCACTAAATAAATAAACTTTCCATGGAAAACCATGAACTTGAATAAAATGAAAAAGGTAATAAACCAAAAGCTGTCGAAATACCTTACTGCTGCACAACCTGTGGAAATTATAAGGGATCCATACTTCAAAAGTTTCCCTGATGATGTAGTCAAAGTTTGTTTCTTGACATCAAAGTCTACCACTGGATCTTGATATAGCACCTTGAAATAATAGACAAGATTGAGTTACGGCCTGTCTACTCTGGAGCATTCCAAGAACAAGGAGAAACACCATGATAAAAGCTTAATCACATACTTGTAAGCCACTATGGAATCTGTCCAAGTAAATGCAAGTGCATACACATGCATAAAAACTTGCATATATGAAACAAAGTATATAGACCAAAGATCTATTATAGACTTACCATATTCTGGATCATGGATATATTATAATAAAAATAAATATTCATGCATTTCCAGGTGACTTAATCCATTACATATGCAAATTGAGGACACTATTGGGGTGAATGCAGTTAACTCAATCATCGATGATAGGCCCCAACTTCCAGATGTTACAGTGCAAATGAACTGGAATGGCACAATCCAACATCAGCAAGAACTGAACTAATTAGTTTTGTTCGAGAATTAGGAACAAGATCTAACCCATTTGTTTTACACTGTGGATCAAGTAATTTGGTCAAGTTTTGTTTTGACTCAACAATGTAACACCAACTTTCCGCACTATATTGGGAATGACACAGGATAACACAGTTTAGGTTCAATCTTTCTACAAACAGACCTGAATCACTTGGAGATAAAGATCTGGGACCCTTACCTTGTCCTCTGATGTTTGAGTCAGTTCCCATTATGGCTCTATGCACATAGAAAACAAATCTACTCAGCTTATACAATATATACTTCGAGTACACTAGAACCCTCATATGATATTTCTATGTAGTATGCGGGCGAACAGAATATCCACAAACTCCTTATAACAATATAAACTAGTTACTTAAATATTCCCTCTTAAATCTCATGCTGACGTTATCTTTTCCTCAGAATAGCAACATGAGTCACTTTATAGAAGGCAAAACTCCATGATGTAGCTGAGCCATCTACAAGCCTATCTATTACTTCACAGAACACTGAGCTCCCCTCCACCACCTGTAAGCCTGATAACAGCCAAACAGAGGAACGCGGGAATCCTTATTGCTAGGGATCTTCAAGCTGGCCTTTCCATCAAAATTTTGTATCAGGTCTCCTATGAAACTCCCCAAATGACTTGTCCAGCAACTCTTGGAACACCATATTCCATATTAAAAGAGAAAAATCGATCATCTCAACAAATGGCAGCTCAACCCTCCATTAGTACAGCATTGGAAATGAATCAAATTGTTGAAGAATGATAACATCTTTTGTTTTTGTGGCAGCCAACAAATCTTAACTCCCTCCTCTTTTCTACATTCAATTATTCGTTCTTCTGCCATTATATTGAAGCTTTGACATTTCTGTGAATTCACCTAGAAATTCCATGTCACAAGCCTAGTCATGTTTTTCTACTAAAAAAAAGAAAAAGAAAGTCACAATAAATGAATGAAAAGAAGCATTGACAATTTCTTTAAGAAAACAGATGAATTGCAGACTTGCAGTTGAGTATGTTGGGATGTTCCATGTCTCCGAAGCTGTCAGTGTTATCCCAGAATATTATTAATCTCAATGTTCTCCAAGAGGATGTGTTTATTCTGACTCTAAATAACATCCATAGTTAATCTCTATTCATATATTAAAGCATATTCATATTCTAATAGCATGGCTAACAATTAATGCAAACTGATTAAGATCAAAAGATCAAACAGAATAAGATCATTTCACATACCTCTATGCCATGCTCCTTGTACCACTCAGGGTTTGTCTTTCGCCACCAGAACCAACGCAAGTATGAAAACCCTAAGAAACAAGAATTTGGAAATTTGATGAGTGGCACTAGATTAAGACAAAATGAATAATATAAGATCCTATAAATTCGTCAGATCACAAGTCTATATGTTTCATCCAATATTGAATACCACATAGACTACTACAAAGTAATATTACCTTGGCTGTCACTTATGTCACAGCAATAACCAATCAGTCACCTCCTTAAGCTCACAATTTCCTCTATGCACGTGCTACCATAAAATAATCCTACTACTACCAAGAGTTAGCTAGTTCTTACAGGTAGGCGTGCTGGCTTCTTATCCGGAGGAATAAGTAAGCTTTTGTCAATGCTGGGCGTTCATATGGTGCAACAGCCTGGATGACCAAAATGTTATAATACACAATTATAATATATACTTCGATGAGTTACAACAGAAGATTGAAATCAAATGATTAAGAGGAGATTCTGAATAACCCACATAACTATCGATAAAGACTATTAGATATTCAAAAATCAGAAAATGATAGCTTCTTCCGAAATTAAACTCAGCTCTATCAAACAGAGTTGAATTACCTGATCTGTAAGCAAACAGAAATTTAGCAGAAAACCAGCCCATTCGGCCGTATAAAAAATACAAGTGTTATACTTAATAAGCTAATAAAAAGCAGACGAAAATCTTAGCACAACGATCGCCGAAAGAAAGCAAATGGAACCACAGAGCTACCTCTTTGGAAACTATACAGAGCCTACCATCGGCCATCCCATGCTCGACGAAAGTCCGAGCAGCATAGCCCGCCGCATTCCCTCCACCAACTATCACAAACCTGAAAGATTCCAACTTCCAACCGATCAAACCTGTTCTTTTCTTTTTTTCTCTCACGATCAAACTCAAAACATCAGAAGCTTCAAATCAATAACTCACTCGCGATTCTGATTGGCAAAACTCGAGGACGCCGCGACAACAAGCGATCTACGGAAAGTGCCAATCAAAGGAGGGCACCGGGGATCCGTTTTAAAGAGGATGGATTGGATGGGCACAGGAAGGAGTTCCCCTGCCTCACGGCCCAGGAAGAAGGAGAGAGGAAGGTCGCCATTCGCCAGAGAACTGCCCCTGGGAGAAGCGAACGAAGATTAGGGCTCCGGTTTAGAGAACGATAGAGAGATTTTAGAGAGAACGGAGGTGGACTGGACCTGAAGACATTCGAGAAATAGCAATGGATCGCTCTATTTCTTCGATCTCCTTCTTTATAATTCTTTAATTCTTCGGCTACTTGATTATATATCTTTAATTGTCTTCTAGTTTACTTTCGATTCGAATTCAGAGGTTTTCGGGGTCGCTGGCTCTTGCCGGGAGCCAAAGGTCAGAAAATGGCGTTGGAGGGGAAGAGAGAGTACCGATGACGGCAGGGAGGGTGTGCAGATCGGATTAAAACTGTTGGGGATAACAGGATGTTTGCAACTGGGTTGGGTCTGGTCCCGGTCAGCCTCATGCCGGACCGGGACCAGACCCAAATGGAGTTCGGGTCTAAAATTTTAACTCAATTTGACGCGTCCAAATTGCACCACTTTGCACAAACAATAAATTAGACGTGTCCAGTTTAGCAGGTTTGGTTAGGCTCTTCACTTTTATTGCTTATGCTAAGTCCAGATTTTGGTTTCATTCAACATTGTTTTGCTTATAGATTTCAACAAAGACAACGCCATGCATTATTTTGTGACCAGATGACGTCAATGACTTTAATCATAACGCATAATCTATCCTGATATTACATATCCACATTATAGAGAAATATTTTATTCTTGATGTTTGCTAAAAAGTTAGATATGTTCTAAAGCTTTTGATTTTTCTAGCATTTTATCAGGGAATATTAGATCAAAAAATAAAAGCACCTTATGCATACTTAGAAGTTGATAGAATGTTAGTAGTCAATGTGATTATATTAATTATATCTTGGACGGAAAGCTTCAGGATATTCTCCATCATTGCTAAATAGCTAATTTTTGGAAAGAAGTTTCTCATAGGCTCGTCGGAGGCTTCTCGTTTTTAATAGAGAGACTACTTCAGCTATCATTTATCGATTAGTGTGGTTGTTCTCATATGAATCTATACAACGAGTTTGTAATTAGTGTCCACTGTTTTCCTTTTCTTTTTCTGCTAAATAATATTAAAAAAATTTTAGAAATATATAATGGGGGAAGGTGAAGGTGAAGGTAAAGGTAATGGTAAAGGTAGAGGCAAGTCAAAGCAGGCCAGCCTCACTTCGTCCCAGTAGTATGCAACCCAAACCCAAAATAACAAATAAAGAAATAAAGAAATAAAATCAGAAAGAGGAAGCTTCTCGAATCCACAAATGAACCGGCTTAAAACTTCATGGAAAAGAAAAGTATCAGAAGTCTCTAGAATTGGTTGGGCGCGCAAATGGTTGTAACGGTAAGAAGAACCTAGAACCCCAACCACCTATTCTATAAAATCCCACTGCCCCTTGCTCTTCTCCACGCGTAGTGATTTGAATCACAAGAAGAAAAAAAATCTCTTCTCTAAACCTCGTAGCTCTCCATTCTCTTTCGCTTCCTTGCTCTTTTGAGGTCTGGCAATGGCGGATGTGCAGATGGGAGAGGCTGAGACCTTCGCCTTCCAGGCGGAGATCAACCAGCTTCTGAGCCTCATCATCAACACCTTCTACTCTAACAAGGAGATCTTCCTCCGAGAACTCATTAGCAACTCCTCTGATGTATGATTTCTTTCTCCAATTTTATTATATATGATGAACTCTTTTCGTTGTTTTATGATTCTGATGGGATTTGGTGTTGTGGATATGTTGGGATTTTGTAGGCGTTGGACAAGATTCGGTATGAGAGTTTGACGGACAAGAGCAAGCTGGACGCCCAGCCGGAGTTGTTCATCCGGCTGGTGCCGGACAAGGCTAACAAGACGCTCTCCATCATCGACAGTGGGGTCGGCATGACCAAAGCCGGTAAGATGTTGTTAGCTCTGTGCCTTATGTTCTGTTCTTTTTATTGCGCTTTTGTTGTTTGAATTTATGATATCCGTGTTATCTTCTGGATTCCAATCTGGTGGTTCCTTTATTTGGTTATAAAAAAAAAAAAAAGAATCATGTATGATGGTACTGATAACTTTCCACAAGAAGGATTAGCCGAATTATGCTTGTGAAATCAATTAATCCCCATTTAGATGATTGATGAGCTTTATAATTATTGTTTTAGGAATGTAAATGGTTTTTGATGAAACATTCATGAACTGCGCCAGTTAATTGTGAATAGATTTGTTGTTGGAGTTGTTTGTTATTGATGTTCCTCTTGTGCGGGGTTTGTTTTCTTTTGTGCTATCTCATGATTTAATATGTACGTATATTGACGGATCAGGAATTAATTTGAGGCTTTTTGAAATTTCTTATTTTTTTGGGCTTTCGATAAATTCTTAGCATTATGCAATTGATGGAATTCTAGGTTTGTGCCCCCAGATTTCTGTAGCCTAATCATTCAAAACTTGTGAAAGTGGTGAAATTGAGGAGTTGTTTAATTGGTTTTTCATAATGCCATTCGTGCTAAGTAAAACAGGGCAAATCAAGAAGCATATTTTGAAACAAGTTATGGGTTTTCATGAGCAAGATTTTCAATTTCATTACCAAAACTGAATTTTTCATTCATGTTATCTGAAAATTATGAGTTTTGCAGGTTGGTTCTATCATTTTCCATGTAGTTTGATGTGTTACGCTGATGTATTCTGTAACGAAGAGAAGCAATATTGTAATTAACGTTAAACCGCATGATTTCACCTTTGTGTTTTGATGGCCATTGATAAGTTAAAATTTAAATTGGAAAAGAGATTTGAATGACTTATCATGTTCATGGCACTAGTGGGCTTTATATACAAGTTGAGCCCTTTGACTTTAGGGATCCAAGATGGTAGAATACAACAATAAAATCTCATGATTATGAGAAAGATACTAGAGGTCTGATATAGTATAATACAATAGCAAAATCCTAGGATTTGGTACAAATACTAAATAAATATGACAACCTGATCTCGTGATCATTGGAGGTTGATATGGCTGATATATATCAAGATTCAGCATGCAAAGTGATATCTTGGCATCTTGTGAAAAATAGTATCCTGAATTTTATAGGATGCTGTTGTACTTTGCTCTGTTTACTGAATTTTATAGTATCCTGAATTTTATAGGATAAGTGGCTTGTGAATTATTCATGGTATCATCAACTTTCTCACTTTTGGTTTTGTCTGGTTTTGTCTGGCACTAGACCTTGTGAACAATTTGGGTACCATCGCAAGGTCCGGAACCAAGGAGTTTATGGAGGCATTGCAGGCTGGTGCTGATGTGAGCATGATTGGTCAATTTGGTGTTGGGTTCTACTCTGCTTACTTGGTTGCTGAGAAGGTTGTTGTCACAACCAAGCACAACGATGACGAGCAGTACATTTGGGAGTCTCAGGCTGGTGGTTCCTTCACTGTCACCAGGGATGTGAGTGGTGAGCAGCTTGGCAGGGGAACCAAGATCACCCTCTACCTCAAGGAAGACCAGGTAAAAGACAAGTCCCTTTCATTCTTCTCTCAATTTATAGACACTTCTTTAACTATATTTTGGTGATCATCATTTTTAATGATAATGATAATTTTCCTGCAGCTTGAGTACTTGGAAGAGAGAAGGCTTAAGGATCTGGTGAAGAAGCACTCAGAGTTCATTAGCTACCCTATCTACCTTTGGAGTGAGAAGACAACCGAGAAGGAGATCAGCGATGATGAGGATGAGGAAACCAAGAAGGAACAGGAAGGTGATGTTGAAGAGGTTGATGAGGAAAAGAGACCAAATCTAAGAAGAAGAAAGTGAAGGAGGTCTCCCATGAGTGGTCACTCGTGAACAAGCAGAAGCCCATCTGGCTACGCAAGCCTGAGGAGATCACCAAGGAGGAGTATGCCTCTTTCTACAAGAGCTTGACTAATGACTGGGAGGACCACCTCGCTGTCAAGCATTTCTCGGTTGAGGGGCAACTTGAATTCAAGGCCATTCTCTTCGTGCCAAGGAGGGCTCCATTTGACCTCTTTGACACGAGAAAGAAGATGAACAACATCAAGCTCTATGTCCGGAGGGTATTCATCATGGACAATTGTGAGGAGCTGATCCCGGAGTATCTTGGATTTGTGAAAGGTGTCGTGGATTCAGATGATCTCCCTCTCAACATCTCCCGTGAAATGCTTCAGCAGAACAAGATCCTGAAGGTTATCAGGAAGAACCTGGTGAAGAAGTGCATTGAACTGTTCACTGAGATTTCCGAGAATAAGGAAGACTACAACAAGTTCTATGAAGCCTTCTCAAAGAACCTGAAGCTGGGTATCCATGAGGACAGCCAGAACAGGGCTAAGCTGGCAGATCTCCTCCGCTACCACTCCACAAAGAGTGGTGATGAGATGACCAGCTTGAAAGACTACGTGACAAGGATGAAGGAGGGGCAGAAGGACATCTACTACATTACCGGGGAAAGCAAGAAGGCCGTTGAGAACTCTCCCTTCTTGGAGAAGCTTAAGAAGAAGGGCTATGAAGTCCTGTTCATGGTGGATGCGATTGATGAGTATGCAGTTGGGCAGCTCAAGGAATATGATGGCAAGAAGCTTGTTCAGCAACGAAGGAGGGTCTCAAACTTGAGGAGAGTGAGGATGAGAAGAAGAAAGGAGGAAAGAAGGCTGCTTTCGAGAGCCTTTGCAAGGTCATGAAGGAGATCTTGGGTGACAGGGTGGAGAAGGTGGTGGTGTCGGATAGAATCGTGGATTCCCTTGCTGTTTGGTTACTGGTGAGTATGGATGGACTGCCAACATGGAGAGGATTATGAAGGCTCAGGCCTTGAGGGACAGTAGCATGAGCTCGTATATGTCGAGCAAGAAACAATGGAGATCAACCCAGAGAATGGAATCATGGAGGAGCTGAGGAAGAGGGCAGAAGCTGACAAGAACGACAAGTCGGTGAAGGATCTGGTGCTGCTGCTGTTTGAGACTGCTCTCCTGACATCTGGGTTCAGTTTGGATGATCCTAACACCTTTGCTGGGAGGATTCACCGAATGTTGAAGCTAGGCTTGAGCATTGATGAAGATGAAGCTGCTGGTGAAGATACCGATATGCCTGCTTTAGAGGAGGATGGCAACGAGGAGAGCAAGATGGAAGAGGTCGATTAGAAATTTGGGATTTATACCACAGATGTTGGAAAATGTCTCTTTAGGTGAAGGGTCCGAATCAGGTTAAATTAGGTTGTTATCTGTGAAGTCCTTTGTTTTTCTTTTGTTTTTCTTTCCCTTTGTCTTCTTTGTGGTTTCTTAGACTTGGCTGATATAAGTTTGGTTGAGTTGTGCATTCGGACTGATAAAGTAATGAAGCTAATTTTCTATAATATGCATTTGTATTCCTCTTAACTTTCTCATTCTCGAAGCTTCTCAATATGTGGTGGTGGTAGTAGTTGTTGATGTTCCAGTAGCTGCAATATGTTGAATTTTTTTTTTTGTTGATAGAAATGAAAGTAGCCAGAGACTACCACCAGTCTTTTATTTATAACAGAAATTTGCAAGAGCAAAGAAGAAGAAGAAGTAGAAGAAGAAGATATGTATAAAGCTTCTTCGCATAATATTACTTTCTATCTTTGTCCTCTGGACAGCTTATTTCAAGGAGGGTTTTAAGCTTGCCAAATTGTTCCATAGTAATACATGATGATCAGATGTTTTGAAAAAAATATTTTATCTTCTAAAATTAATGAGGATTTTAGTAAGTAGAAGAATATTTATTTAAAAATTTAAATTTATTTTTTTCAATTTATTGAAATAGCTGCTAGCAATTAATCTCTATTAAAATGTAACAGGCAATGTTTGTTTTGAGTCTTCATTTTGATTAAAGATCTCGCAAATTTAAATGCCATCCCTTCGATCTTAATTGAGTTTGAATCGAGAATCAGATATTTTGTGAAATAGGCATTTAATGAACAGATGATTGATAGTTTCGTGAGAGTTGCCACAGAGAACACAAATCACATTCTCTTGTCAATCTTTTTTTGGCTAAGATATTTTTTGTGGAAAATTTATTGCGAAGTGTAAACTACAAGAAAAATGAGTCTTCTTCGGAATAGCAGCTCTCCAAATAGTTTTACGAAAAGCACATCAAGTACCGTCATTATTTAAAAAGAGTATAATGAATCCATCGTAAAGAACTCCGAAGACTGTAGTTTCCAAAATGGCATAT
Source organism: Elaeis oleifera (assembly GCA_000441515.1). Classification (NCBI taxonomy): domain Eukaryota; kingdom Viridiplantae; phylum Streptophyta; class Magnoliopsida; order Arecales; family Arecaceae; genus Elaeis; species Elaeis oleifera. The sequence continues at coordinate 1,699,094 of KE504661.1, forward strand.
CATCCTGGCTAGAGGGCTTAATCAGAGAGAATACATCATATAGATCAGGAAGTAGTGCTGACTCTTTCTAGTCAAAGGACTTCTTAGATGTATCCTGCAAGAATGAGAACACTTGCTCCAACATGAGCTAACTACAACTTGCTTCTTGACTGCTCTGTCATACAAATCAGTAAAAAGAGTAAAGAGGTAAAGAGTCAATCCAAGCGTCCTCCCAAATCGTACATTTTGATCATTTTCTAGCTTGAAAGAGAGACGGTTTCAAAAAGTGGTGTTTTGCTTGCAAACATCCTTCCAAATAAATGATGATCTTGAAAGAGATTTTTTAGATCTCATATTAAATTTGCATCTCCTATAATACTCTCCTCGAACCTCTGAGAATCATGGGTTATCAGATCTTTTAAGAAACTTCCATGCCCACTTAGCAAGTAAGGAGAGATTCATTTATTCCAAATTCTTTATTCCCAATCCTCCTTACTCCTTGGATTTGCAAACCTAATCCCAATTAACCAAATAGTGAAATCCACTTTTGGTATCATTGTCTTTTCATAGGGAGGCTCTTCTAATTTTGTCAAACTTATTAATGACCCATTTAGGCAATTTGAAGATAGACATATAATAGGAAGGTAAAGCAGATAGCACAGAATTGACAAGAGTTAATCGGCCCCTCCAGGAGAGTAATTTATCCTTCCAAGAAGCCAATCTCGCAATCATTTTTTCGATCAGAGGCATCCAAGAGCACTTTGGCAACCTTCTGTCGGAAAGAGGAAGATCTAAACATTTAAAGGGAAAGAACCAAAAGAGCAATTCATCCAACTAGCGAACATGGAGATCTCCACCTCATTCATATTGAGACATATCAAAGAACTTTTGTAGAAGTTAATCTTAAGGTCTAAGACCTCTTCAAAAGCAAGTAAGATTGCCTTGGTGGCCAAAATGCACTCTTTCTTTTTCGCACAAAACAATAAAGTATCATCCACAAAATGAAAACTAGTAAGAACTTTGAACTCCTCCATGTTGGAATGTTGTATAATAGATTTCTCTGAACAATCAATTTGCAGGCTTAAGTGGATCAAAGAAAGAAAACAAAGGAAACATAATGTGGTGGGTTGTGTGCTGACAATGGTTGTAATTTTTCGCAATGATGCATTTGGGTCCCTGTTTCTTCTTCTGGCTAGTAGTTGAAAAATTCTACATCCGTGCTTGATATTATTTGACACTGTTTTCATAGTATTAAATCTAAATTACATGGATGATGGCTCTTGATAATTCGTTTACAGATTTGAAGTGATCAAGTTCGTACATGACAAAATATGCAGCATTGATGCAATTGGTTTCCAGCCTCGGGTGTAAGGGCTGTTACCGTAGTAGTAAAAAAATCTCCAGCATTCTTTATCTTACAGTCTATTGGATTATTCGACAGGTTACTTATCATGCCTCTAATCTCAAAATATAAATTAAAATAAAATTTAGGAATATGAAGAGCTGCCGCATATCTACAGAGTACTCTCCATAGGCATGTAAGGCTTTCAATCTTGTAAAAACTTCAATATAATATAAAAAATAGTATACCCATCATACAAATAGTGGTATTAATAGAATAACTAACTATTGGATAATTAATTTTAACTTCAATTTTTATAGTGATTTATATTAATTTTACACAACATCACTATACACTTACTATCCTAAGAACGAACCATCTTTCATAGACTTACCTCACCTTCTATATATAAATCTTAAAATTCTAAGGTTTGATTCTAAAACTAGTTCTGAAATCAAAAAATAATATGTGAAGGTTTATGAGCTTCAATGCTTGATAAATAATAGATATATTTATAAATAAATTTAAATTATGATGATATATAACTCAAATATATCATACAAAATGTGATATCAATCTGATCAAGATCAAATTACACAATCAAGGATATTCGAGATACAGTCTTATATTACTTTTCTATATGAAATCTACTATACGAGTCCAATACATACTCAATTTCATAATACTATACTTAAACATTGATACCATTTCTTTTATCTCTATAGTCCTAATTATGGCACTATAATTATCCCACATGGCAAGGGATATCAAGTCCACGATACCTTCGATGACGGAGATCTCAAGTCCATGATACCTCTCATGGTAGGGATCCCAATATCACCATGATCACCCCATAGTTGGGATTTCAAATTCGGACATTATACATAATAGGGTTGAGAGTCAAGTGACACATATCAATAACTATACTTCATATTTTTTTTCTTTTCGATACATCTTTAATACAACTTGTTATAATTTAATACAGCTTGATATTACTTGTTACAACTTAATATAGTTTGATACAACTCAGTATAACTTGATACAGTTATGATATATGTATTTCAATAGGTAATAATCATAATTTATTAAGTCTGATCTGATCATAGCATGTAACATCATTCAGTTCATCTTATAAATCTCGATTCACTGATCAATTATTCATGATATATAAATTTCATGGATGATTAGATATTGAAGATCAATTAAAGTGATTTACATCATGTCAAGAAGATGATATATAATAATTTCCTACACAATTAGATCTGAATGTATTTGTAATAGATTGTATTATTTCAACTGAATAAGATGATTTTCACTTGATTCAAATTGAGCATGATAAAATGTAAGCATTACTTATAATAATTTGTATCGTATCAAAGAGATGATATAAATGTCCAAGTGATTATGATTAATTATAAAATATAAATATTATTTACCTCAAAGTTGCCGATAGCTGAACAATTAATCACTCTATTGGATTCTTAAGATCTAGTAATCTACAACCACAGCTAAATTAATAAGCTCTAATAAGGTTTAAATTAATTTTTAGTAATTTTTCTAACCTTTTTGAGTCTTTCAATTTTCAGAATTTCACTATTTTAAAGAAAAAAAGAAAGAGAGGAAAGAATACAATAGCCTCTCTTTCATTCTTTGTATTCACAATAGCCTCCTTCCACTAATTATTTTCTCTAGCTACACTCATCCAAAAATTTCTAAATTTTATCTTTAAGTCGATCCATAAGTCAGCAATTCCTTGTTAAAATTTTACTTAAATTATCTAGTCAATCTAGAATTAAAATTCATAGATTCAATCTAGACAGAGTCAATCCACCCCAAACACAAAGCACCCATCTTCCCAAATTTTCTCTATTATAATGCTTAAAGTTTATGTTTCTTTATCCCACTACTCATTCCATCATCTACTACTAACTCATAGCAAGAATCAATTACATATAAAGGTTCCACCATCTAGTATTTAATTCCTAACAGAATTCAACTATATACTGAGTATTCTAGTATCTACTCTTTAACCTGTAATTGAGATCAGCCAAACAATACAAAGAAGTGCCTAATCTTACCTGTTTTGATGAAGAGCCCATCCACGGCTGCAACTATAACCTACGGCAACAACAAAGAAGAAGAAGAGAAGGAAAAGAAGAAGAGGGAAAGCAAGAGCAAAGAGAGGAGAAGAGAAGGAGAGATCATACTTTCTTCTTCTTTCTTTCTTTCTATTTTCCAACTCACACTCATCGACACACATACACACATGGAGATGGAAAGAGGGAGTAAAAGGCAAAGGCCTCTATTCACTTTCTATTTCCAACCCACATAAATACACAGACACACATACACTGTAGGAATGGAAGAGCTAGGGAGGGCACGAGAGGAATAAAGAGGCAAGAGAGAGTGCTAGAGAGAGGGGAGAGCATGAGAGAGATGGAGGGGGAGAGAGTGTGTGTGAGAGAGATAGAGGAAGAGAAGATGCAGGAGATAGAGAACGAGAGAGAGGGCACAAGAGACAGAGAACGAGAGAGAAGAATTCTATTTGGACCGAAATAGGGAGGGTTTGCCTTTGTTTCTTTTTTCCTCCATGATGGGGAACTAAGAGTGAGAGAGAGAGAGTGAGAGGGATAGAGAGGGCTGAGGAGAGGAAGGATAACATGAAGAGAAGCCAAAGAAGAGGAGCTCGGATCGAAATAACTGAAACATAAGATACTTTTTTTTCTTCTAATTGGCTCGCACGCGAATATATCTCAAGGAGCCACAGGTTTGCAACACATGGATCCCCACGTGGTGAGGCAAAAAAAGGAGGTCCGGGCTAAGTCTCATATTCCTCCCCTTTTAAATAAATTTATCCTTAAAATTTGCACCTTCAAACTTGAATCACATCCCTAATTTATCATTACTAAATCTACACTGCTAATCATAAGCTCTATTGATGAATTTCATTATTATTACTTACATACTAGTCTATGACTAAAATCTTAATGGTGAATATGCCTTGCATGCATATAGGGACGGTTCCCTTTAAGTATGTGATGGCTGCTTACGCTCTCAATATTTAAATCTAGATTTGAGGGCATGATAATTAAAGTGGTATCAGAACTTAGACTTAGTTTATAGAAATGTATTAGAATCAAGACATGTGCTGAGTGTAAGTAGGATAATTATTAAATAAGATGTAAAAAGTTATCTTTATTATTCTAAGCGTACTTGTTGATTTTGTATTTTGATCTATTTGAAATTTTGAAATAAGTTCTTGATGATGTTTTTTTAATAAACTGAAGATGGTATCAATGGTGTTGTGAATATTAGTAATAATGGTAATAATAATAATAATTACAGTATTGAAAAATCTCCTTATAGTTCATCATCATATTTGAGGTGATCTATTAGTTATCATTTAAGTAATTGGGGTGATTATGAATTATTGGTATGTTGTTTAATAAGCATAAGCAGAGAGTATGTATTTATATTGTTAATAATTCTTCTGATAAATGAAATGTATGATTGGTGTTATCTTTATAATATGGAATTTGAATTGTAGATAATGAAAGTGATCGATATATCTCCAAAGGTTATATTGGAAAAAGTCACAAGAAAGTTGGAACTACTAGATCCAACCTATTAAGTCGAGATAAATGAAAGGCAATATATTAGCTCTTTGTTTGAGATGGTTATTGATAGAGAGGATCAGGCCCATGAAACTATTAGAATAGTTAGCCCTTCTGAGGTAGAACAAGTGAAGTCTAAAGAGCAGGTAGCAATCTCTGTTTTAATACTTTTAAGTACCAAATTTATTTTAAAGTGCAGGATGTTAATTTTTCAGATAGAGAGTATTATAAGTATTCTTTTCAAAGGATAAGTATGGAGTATAATGATGTAAGAGTAGAACTTCAGCAAATGAGATAGGACTATAATAGATTGAGGGATATAAATCAAAAATATATCGAAAAATATTCTACTTTACAATGTCGGTAACAAGATTGAGACAAAGACTCCTTTCAGATACAGAATCTTCATCTAAAAAGAATTGAGATGAGGGAAAGAGGATGAAACAAGAAATGTATGATTTATTACCGCATGGGATAAGTTATGCCATATTTATTTGAATATCTGATTCAAGTTCCATTTCTATTATATATTAGAAGATACAATAGTGATCAACTTTGAATTATATTATTGAAAATTTTTAGAATTAGTTAAATATCTTAGTGTGTTTTGAAAAAGAATGTAAGGTAATGTTCAAGAATTCAAAAAATTGACAGCTGATCAAATATTCTTAATAAATTTGAAAAGAAAATTAAAACTTGAAATGATTTAGAAATGGCATATTAAACTTTAATTAAATTCTACTATTTTATATAATTTTTTCATAAGAAGTAGTATAAATATATAGATAGTTATAAAAGATTGAAATCATTTTGGATAAGAATTTCTTCTAAGGGCATATAGGTTGAATAACACATATTTAAAATTTTGATTAGCAATTAGTGATATAAGCAATAAAACTGAAGATCTTTTGAGTATTAGCATATTTGGTGACAAAACTTAATAGTTGATTAGGTCTAATGTTATTACATGTTTGGAATATAAAAACTAGTCATCAATGGATCATGAAGGAGGTATGTAGTGAGTAAGAATCAAGTTATTATTTTCTAGAAGGAGCTAAATATATATTGATTACGATAATATTATGAAAAGAAAGATCAGATTCTAGTCAAGGTTGCAAGCATGTCAAGTAGAAAGACGTGCTAGAATCTAGAGGAACAATGTTGATATAGGTTGTTAAAAAAAAAAAAAGAAGTCAATAGGCTAAAAAATTAATATTAGAAGAAAATATTAGAATTAGAATTATGATAGTTAAGAGAGGAAGATCATAATGATATAAATATTAAATAATCAGGTAGTCTAAGTTAATACATTGAAGTGATTGTTGTTTAACACCCTAATTGCAAGAAATTTGAAGAATGTTCAAGACTAGATAATAACAGGACTACTCTTATGGTCACAATAAGAAATTATGGTTCTTGATACGAAGTTTTAAATATTTAATGATTCTTGATCTTTAGGAGTTAATGTAAAGTTTGGTAAAATCAACTATCTATATGTACAATCAAAAATTTGTAAGGACTATAATAAACTTGAAGACTAAAGATCTTAAAAGTATCCTCACTATTAAGATTTTAGCCATAGACAAGTATGTGAGTAATAATAATAAAATTTATCAATGGAACTTATGATTAGTAGTATGGGTTTAGCGATGATAAATTGAGGATGTGATTCGAGTTTGAATATTTAAATTTTGAGGATGAAATTTATTTAAAGAAGGAGCAATGTAAAATCCAGTCCGACCCTGATTTTTTGCCTCATCACGTAGAGGTCTGCATGTTGCAGACCCATGGCTCCCTAAGAGATATCCGCATGCAAACCAATCAGAAAGAAAAAAAAGAAAAAATTCTCTATTTCAATTGTTCCGAACCGAGTCCCTCTCCTTTCGCTTCCTTCATGTTCTCCTTCCTCTCCTCAACCCTCCGTATCCCTTGAGCTCTCTCTCTCTCACTCTCAGTTCCCACCATGGAAAAAAAATAGAGAACAAAGGCAACCTCCTTGTTTAACTCCAAATGGAATTCCTCTCTCTCGCTCTCTATCTCCCCTGCCCTCTCTTTCACTCTCTGTCCCCTGCATCTTCTCTTTCTCTATCTCTCACACTCACTCTCTCTCTCTGTCCATCTCTTATGCTCTCTCTTGCCTCTCTATTCCTCTCGTGCCCCTCCTCTTTCCATCCTAACATGTGTATGTCTTTGTGTGTTTGTGTGGGTTGAAAATAAAAAGTGAGTAGAGGCCTCTACCTCTCACTCCCTCGTTCTATCCCCATGTGTGCATGTATGTCGGTGTGTGTGAGTGAGTTGAAAAACACAAAGAAGGAAAGAAAAAAATAGGATCTCTCCTTCTCTCTTTCACTCTCTTTCCCTCTTCTTCTTTTCCTTCTGTCTCTTCTTCTTCTTTGTCATTGTCGTGGATTGTAGCTGCTGTCGTGGGTGGGCTCTTCATCAAAGCAGGTAAGATTAGGTACCTCTTTTATATTATTTGGCTAATCTTAATTATAGGTTAATGAGTAGATATTAAAACTTTTAGTATGTAGTTAAATTCTATTAGAAATTAAGTATTAGATGGTGAAACTCTTGTATATAGTTGATTTCCGTTATGAGTTAGTTAATAGATCATGGAATGAGTAGTAAGATAAAGAAATATAAACTTTAAGCATTGTAATAGAGAATTTAGAAAGGTGGATGCTTTGTGTTTGGAGGCGGATTGATTCTATCCAGGTTGAATCCATGAATTTTAATCTAGATTGATTAGATAATTTAAGCTAAAATTTAGCCCAGAGATTGTTGACTTATGGGTTGACTTGAAAATAAAATTTGAAATTTTGGATGAGTATAGTTAGGGTAAATAATTAGTGAAAGAAGATTATTATAAAAAAAAAGAACGAAGGAGAGGCTATTATATCCTCTCTTCTTTTCTTTCTTTGCTCCAAAATAATAAATTTAAAATTAAGAGACTTAAAAAGCTAGAAAAAGTAGTTAGAAATTAGTTTAAGCCTTGTTAGAGCTTGTTAACTTAGCTGTGATTGTGGATTATCAGGTTCCAAAAATCCGACAGAGTGGTTAATTGTTCAGCTATTGAGAAATATTTATATTTTATAATTAATCAAAATAATATTGACATTTATATCATCTTTTTGATATGATAAAATCATTATAAGTAACACTTATATTTTTTTATGATCAATCTAAATCAAGTGAGAATCATCTTATTTAGTTAAAATGATACAATCTATTATAAAATATTCAGATTTAATTGTATATAAAATTATTATATATCATCTTCTTGACGTGATATAAATCATTTTAATTAATTTTTAATCTAATCATGTATGAAATTTATATATCATGAATAATTGATCAATGAATTGAGATTTATAAGATGAACTAAATGAAGCTACATACTATGATCAGATCAGGCTTCATAAATTATGACTATTATCTACTGAAATGCATGTATCATCGCTATATCAAATTGTATCGAGTTGTATCAAATTGTGTTAAATTGTAACAAATTGTATCAAAGTTGGATTAAAGATATATCAAAAGAAAAAAATAATATGAAGTATGGTTATTGATATGTATCACTTGACTCTCAATTCTATTATGTATGATGTTCGGACTTGAGATCCCAACCATGGAAGTAATCATGGTGATATTGAGATCTCTACCATAGGAGGTATCATGGACTTGAGATCCCTTGCCATATGGGATAATCATGGTGCCACAGTTAATGCTGTAGAGATAAAAAAAATGGATACTCGTGTTTAAATATAGTATTATAAAATTGAGTCTATATTGGGCTCATATCTTATCTACTAATTTCATATTATAGAAAAGTGATATTAGACTGCATCTTAAATATTCTTGATTGCATAACTTTTATAATGATGTTCTATAAAATTGATCTAAGGCATGGCTATTCATGTTCCTAAATTTTATGTTATTTTAAATTTGAGATCGGGGTGTGACAGGTAAAATGGTATTAGAGCTAGATTTCGATCCTAAGACCTATGGGTTATGGGCCCACCATGCTTTCACTGCATAACTCCAATACCATTTTAACTGTCACACTTTCGACCCCAAATTTAAATTGAAATAAAGTTTGGGAATATGAACTGTCGACCTATAGAGTGCTATCATTAATTATCGGCTTCCAACTTGACAAAATTTTAATATAATATGAAGGATAACATACTCATCGTACAAACAGTGGTATTAACAGAATGACTAATTATTGCATAGATTAATTTAACTTAATTTTATAGTAATCTATATCAATTTTATATAACATCATTATACACTTACTATCTTAGAAGCTAACCATCTTTCACAGACCTACCTCACCTTCTATATACAAATCCCAAAATTTCAAGGTTTAGCCCCAAAACTAATCCTGGAATCTGAAATAAAAAGCAAAGGTTTAAGAGCTTCACAGCTCAGTAAGTAACAGATATATTTATAAATAAATTTAAATCATGATGACATGTAACTCAAATGCATCATATAGAATGTGATATTAATCTGATCAGTATCAAGTTATGTACTCAAGGATATTCGAGATGTAGTCTTATGTCATTTTCTATAATATGAAATTGATAGATAAGATACGAGTCTAATATATAATCAATTTTATAATACTATACTTAAATATGGGTACTCATTTATCTCTATGGCACCATGATTATTCTACGTGACAAAGGATCTCAAGTCTATGATGTCCTCCATGGTGGGGATCTTAAGTCTACGATATCCTTCTATGGAGGAGATCTCAATATCACCATGATCACCCCCATAGTTAGGATTTCAAGTTTGGATATCATACACAATAAGATTAAGAGTCAAGTGATATATATCAATAACTATACTTCATATATTTTTTCTTTTCGATACATTTTTAATACAACTTTGATACAACTTGTTACAACTTAATAGAGCTCGATATAATTCGGTACAACTTAATATAGCTATGATATATGTATTTCAACAAACAATAGTCATAATTTATTAAGTCCGATCTAATCAGAGTATGTAACATCATTCAATTCATCTTATAAATATAGATTTACTAATCAATTATTCATGATATATAAATTCTGTGTATGATTAGATCGAAAATCAAGCAATTTACATTACGTCACGAAAATGATACATAACAATTTAATGCACAATCGGATCTGAATGTATCTACAACAGATTGTATCATTACAACTGAATAAGATGATTCTCACTTGATTCAGATTGATCATAATAAAATGTAAGTATTGCTTACAATGATTTGTATCATATCAAAAGATAATAAAAATATCCATATAATTTTGATTAATTAAAAATATAAATATTACTTACCTCAAAGTTGTCGACAGCTAAACAATTAATCATTCTGTTGGGATTTTGAGATCTAGTAATCCACAATCACAGCTAAGTTAACAAGTCCTAAAAAGATTTAAACTAATTTCTAGTAATTTTTTCAACATTCTTAAGTCTCCTAATTTTCAAAATTTTACTATTTTGGAGAAAAGAAAGAAAGAGGAGAGTATACAAGAGCCTCTCCTTCATTCATTCTTTTCGCAATAGCCTCCTTACACTAATTATTTATCCTAGCTATACTCATCCAAAAATTTCAAATTTTATGTTCAAGACGACTTATAAGTCAACAATTTTCAATTAAAATTTTAACTTGAATTATCAAGTCAATCCAGAATTAAAATTCACATATTCAACCTAGACAAAATCAATCCGTCCACAAACACAAAGCATCCACTTTTTCAAATTTTCTCTATTACAATGCTTAAAGTTTCTGTTTCTTTACCCCATTACTCATTCCATCATCTATTAACTAACTCATAACAAGAATCAACTACATATAAGAGTTCCACCGTCTAATACTTAATTCCTAACAGAATTTAATTATGTACTAAGAGTTCTAATATCTATTCATTAATATGTTATTAAGATCAACCAAACAACACAAAAAGGGTGCCTAATCTTACATGCTTTGATGAACAACCCACTTACGACTGCAGCCACAACCCACAGCAGTGACAAAGAAGAAGAAGAGAAGGAAGGGAAAGGAAGAGGAGGGAAAAGAGAAAGAATGAGAGATCTATTTTTTTTTTCTTTCTTTTTATTTTCCAACTCACTCACACACACCGACATATATACACACAGGGATGGAAAGAGAGAGTGAGAGGCAGAGGCCTCTGCTCACTTTCTGTTTTTCAACCCACACAAAACATACAGACACATACACATACAGGGATGGAAAGAGGGAGGGTATAAGGAAATAGAGATGCAAGAGAGAGCACTAGGGAGAGAGAAAAGCATGAGAGAAATGGATGGAAGGAGGGAGAGAGAGAGAGAGAGCGAGCACGAGAGATAGAGAAAAAGAACACAGGAGGTAGAGAGCGAGAGTGAGGGCACAACACAGAGAGCGAGAGAGAGAATTTGTTTGGAGGCAAAACAAGGGAGGGTTTGGCTTTGTTTTTTTTTCCTTCATGGTGGGGAACTGAGAGTGAGAGAGAAAGCAAGAGGGATAGGGAGGGCTGAGGAGAAGAAGGAGAATATGAAGGGAAGCAAGAGGAGAGGAGCTTGATTTGGAACAATTGAAGCAGATGATTCTTTTTTTTTTTTCTTCTTTCTGATTGGCTCGCACATGGACATCTCTAGAGGAGCCATGGCTCCACAACATACGGACCCCACGTGGTAAGGCAAAAAAAATAGGCCTGGGCTGGGTCTCACATTACTATTTAATAGATAATTTACAAGGTATATATTTTTTTATTGATCGAAGATCATACCGTGCACTCTTTAAATTGCTTGTATGTGGGACCTCAAGGCAACAGAGAGTGAATATTACAATGTTGGGTAAAACTGAAACCTTATGTCAGGGTAATTATAATACCTTCTTTAGCATTAAATCACATATGCCTTTATCATGGATTTATTCTGGATAGCATTCTTTGTGGTCTAGAGATGGTGAAATCGTGCAAGTGACAGAGGAAGCTGTGGTTAGTACATTGGAGTCTGAGAAAACTGTTTGAAACCTTTGGAGGTTGAACAATTATGGTTGTTAAAAATGGATTGCATTCTACCCTAAATTTTTTCAGTGAGAAAACTTTCTAAGAGTGTATCTCTCCACCACATTCTACTTTCATTCCTGTGTCGTTTAATTTCAACAATGAGTTCGTCATGGGCTAAAACTAAATTAAAAATTTTGCAAGAACCAAGGAGGCAAGGATAATCCTTGAAGCTTAGTAAATATTTCATTTGAGAATTGAACAACATGAGAGTGCTAGCTGCTAGATGAAGGAATGAGAATTCAAGGCATTTTTATTTATGAAGCAATAAATAGTGGTGCACTACTTTTCCTAGAATACAATAGGTCTAAACAACTTGTGGTTTTGGTGTGCTAGGAAAACTGTGATGACCTCAATTAGAACGGCTTTTAATTGCCTAAGGAAAAAGCTTAAAACTAATCAGACTCATTACAAAAAAGGAAAAGTTCTACCTCATTCTAGAGGAGAATATAGGCAGAAAAAAGTTAAGCAAAATATTAACTACCATGCTACCTTATTATAGATCAAATGGGCTCTCTTATTCATGCTGGATTCAGCTCTCTTCAATCCCGATCCATTAATCCACTTGGGAAGGAATTTAGGTGGCCACTCAAGAACTTTGCGGTCAACTTTGGATTGAAGGTGATTCAGAAACTACCATCGGATGGATTTCTTAAAAAACCTTATGTTGAGCCAACTCTGCTGGATAAGGTAGGTCTTCTAACTCATGTCTTTAGAGAGGCCAACCAATGAACCGATTGGTTTCTAAGCTGGGCTTCAAACCAAAAATTTTGGTACTTGGTCTCGTAACTTCCCTAAGCCTCTTCTGGATCTTGCAAGAATTGATAGGAGTGCTTGTTCTTTCATATAGGTTTCAATGCAAATCTGTAAGCATTTTCCTTATTATCTGTTTTGAAAAAAGTGCTTCTTTATATAGAGTTAGGAGCTCAACAGATAAGGCTTGCAGTGACCTAATGATGTCAGGGAACTAGCCAGAGATAATAGAAGTATGGTAGTGGCTGGTAGCACAGCTAAATTTATTGAATTAACAATGACCAAAAGGGGAACATTATACTTGATTACGCATAATCCAACATTGTTTGTGAATTTAACTCAGCCTGGTCCAAAACTTAGGAGGTCAAACTGGAAGCAAGTGGATTTTGATTGGGTCCAAACAATTTGCCAGTAATACTCGTTTCAACACTATAAAAAATGCTCCCTGAAAAAAAAATCCTTATTTAAAATGCCTTTAGGTGGTATACTATAAGGAACATTTTAAGTTTTGAAGAGCTGATAAAAATTCTGGTTTTCCTGTTTATATCATTAAGGAGCCAAAAACATGTTTAGATAGTTTCCATTATGAATATTGTAGTTTAGCTCACCAATGAGAAATAGCTGTTTTGATCAAGCCGGATTATCTCTGGAATAGTATTTTAGGGTAGAAGATGGAATAACAATTATACTGAAACAAGGCCTTCATTAAGTCCTGCCACCCTCCTTACAAGGACACAAAAAATCATTAGCCCCAGAGCTAATTCACCTAAGAATAAGAAATTCCAGCGAACAAAACAGGAATAAGTACTTCAAGAGGGATAAGTACCTCCGCCCACGTTTTCTTATTCTTGAATCAAATTTCAAAGGATTCTATTGGGATCTTTCAAGGAACTTTTAAAAGTTTCTTATTGAACTTTAACTTTTTCCTCCATTTGCTCCAACAGTGTCCAGGATTCTAACATAGATCATTCCTGTAACATTAACAGTATCTCAGATATCAAGATTTTCCACACCTTCTGGCGTGCACTGTTCTTATTCACAAGAATGATGATCTTTTGGCTTTCTTCGTGCATTCACTTCATTACCACGTTACGGTGATGTTCAGAGCAGTAAAATCAAGTGAATATCCATCATTTCCAGAGGTAAAAATCTAGTGTAAATATGATAAGAATCTAGTAACCACATGTGAGCGATCATGGGGAGATGTTTTTTTTTGCTACCCTAACTAAATAAGCATCATGCTTGTTGGAATCAAAAAATGACCCATAATTTGGAAACAAATTTAGAGCTCAATGGGCACTGTGAACTGGAGTTGCTTCCTGTGAATTACAGCCTCAAATTCCTTTATTTTGTTGACCAATGCACATCAATAAGTTGAAGATTACCCAACCACTTCAGAACTTTTGCCAGTGCAGTCCTTGCTTTAGGATTCCAGTTTCAGCAAATTTTGGAGATTCTCAAATTTTGTGTTTTTAGTGATTTTCTTAGGGCTCCACTGTTTAGGGGCCCCAGGTGCACTTAACAACAGCCAATGGAATTAGTTTTAGGAGAATTGGATGAAGAGTTTTAGTTCTTCCATTTTTTCCCTTTGTCCTTGTGCTTCTCTCTCCCTCCCAATTATGTGCAAGTTAATTAAAGCTTGCACCAGTAGTCCAAAAGGCATTTCCTTTAATTATGCATTGATGCTCCTTTGAGTGGTTGGAATGGTTTTCTTCAGTAGATGAACATTGCACTATTGCCTCCAGTGCCTCCACTTGAGATGCAAGGTACTCTTTAATAATTTCTTTGGCACGAGATCTTGGTTTCTTGGTCTTGCAGTTGTCTTTCGTCAAAAGATGTGGTTGGTTCCACCTATTAGAAGAGGACAAGTTGAAGAATAGAGAGATATTTATAGAAGGGCTGCAATCTATTCTTACCTCATCCAAATCGCTGCATGGTAGGTCGTTCTAAGTTTGTTGAAAAGCTAATGATGCTAATAGTACAAAGAGTCGAAGCAATGATCTAACACCTTCCAAAGTGATTAGGTACTCTGAGCATCTCTTTTTATTGTGTTGCTACCCATAAAGAATAGGAGGACTTGCTACGTAAGAAAGAGGGTTATAGAAGTTAGAAAGTGGAGCCTTTACCATTTGACAGCAGCATGACAAACAACCAAAGAAGACCCACCGAACAGCCTATCACTCACTGTTTCTTTGTTGACTCTTTCCGTTATCTTCAATTGTATTTAAGATTATTGCACTTATGCATGCTCAATCCCTTTACGAAACTTCACAACCCCTCACTTGAAAGAAAGAAAAAGCAACACCAAACCAATAAATAATCTCCATCTCTTTGAAGATCCTATTATAGATAGAGATGGAGAGAGAGAAGGAGAGAGAGAGATGTCCACCTCATTTGATCCCTTACAAAGACGAAGGAAATGAAGTAACCATACCGTCCATATTGGTTGTAGCTGTTAGGAGACCTTCTCCACCAAGCGACCCTTGCATTTGATCCCAAATAAGAAGGCTGGAGTACTGTTGTGAGTCCACCCATTCATTCAGCTCTTGCTTCTCAAAGCACTCTTTACTTGTGTCCCCATCATCTCCCACACAACATGGTTGTGCCTCCATGGGCACCATGTTTCCCATGCCATCAACCAAGGGTGGCAAATAGGTTGAGTCCATGCCGCACGAGAAATTTAGGAGAGGGGACAGTGCTTGGTCTTGAAGTTGACTAGGGTTCCACAAGCTGGAAATTAGGGTTGTGGCATCTAGCTCATCTCTTGCACTGCTTCCCGGGCGGCTATCACCGGCACTGGTGTCGAACATGAAAATAGGACAATGAGTGTGCAATCTGTTCTCAGGAGCCGGCCTTGTTGATAAATTTGATTGATGATGGCATCCACTTGATCAACAGAGTTGAACCTTGGCTGGACTAGCTCTATACTTTGTGGACTCGTTGATGGAGGTGTGGTAGGCTTTTGTAACTTCTTTTGATCCATGAATTCCAATAGTTCTTGATCTCATTGTCGGTTCGTCCAGGTAAATGGCTTGCTATGTGTGCCCATCTACAAAAATCCACCACAATATTGAATTATTTAAAAAATGTAAGCTTTAAAAACTAAGTCATTTCAAAACACTTGATGTAGATTTTTTTTTTTTTTAAAAAAGGCAATCGAAAACAAGCTTGCACCAATTTCATGCAAGCCAAATGGATGTTAAGACACCTCAATTTGAGATAGAAGATGGTTTCCATGCAAAGCATATAAACATTCGATCATCACATTATCGATATCCGATTCTTGTATGCAAGACATGAACAAAAGGAATAAAGTAGTGTTTCTCAAACCTATTTCCAACAATGTTATGGAGGCTGATAATTAACTTCTCCTCCTCTGGTGTAAACCTCCCTCTTCTAATGTCAGGCCTCAAGTAATTGATCCATCTCAAGCGGCAACTCTTCCCACATCTTTGCAGCCCTGTGAAACAAGCACAAAAGGAATGAGAGCCTTATAGAAATGTCCTACTTTCCTATCATGTATCTCTGAGAGAGAGAGAGAGAGAGAGAGAGGACCAGCTTTCTCTGGGACTTCACTCCAGCAGCCATAGCCATGGGTGGTGATGTATCTGATGAGCTTCTCATCTTCCTCAGGAGACCAGAGGCCTCTCTTGACCTTCTGTTGGTTGCAGCAGGAGTGGTGACCCATGCCTTCAACTTCTTCCTCTTGTTTCTCTAGTTCCTCTTTGTGCTTGTCTTCCTCTTGAGACGTTGGAATTGGTTGGAGGGCTCTCCCTATTTATGCGAAAAGGAGAAGAGTTGGCTCCTCCTCCTCCTCCTCCTCCTCCTCCTCTCTCTCCCACCTCTCTTTGAGCAGTCAGTCCCTCGACAATTGCACCGGATGGGCCCTACCCCTTGGCCTCCTTACGTTCTATCTAACCCTACAGCGACTGGGCATCGGACACAACCCGTCCCTCCCTCCCTCTCTCTGTGCCCGCGCGCCGCCCCACACC
>KE504661.1:1741129-1766484 GCA_000441515.1 Elaeis oleifera
GAAAGGAGTTCAGCCTGAAGTCGGTCACTGTAGGAGGTCGATCGATGACGGAGCTCGGCGGACACTGTAGAAAGTCGGCAGACAATCAGAGCCCTGGGGGCATTTGGAGCAATCCGACAGGCGCCCGCAAGATCCACCTTCGGGAAGTTTGGATGGGTGCCACCTGTCGGGAACTTCGGCCGAGGGTATTTATACCCAACAATATGGATGTTTCAAATTAAAGTAATTTGATTGAACATAGGTTTATAAATCAATCTAAGATCATCCTGATATAAGGTTGTCCTAGCATAACGAGGGTCGTTATGTGGTATGGTTGTCCTAGGATGAAAAGAGATTGATATATAAAACATCATAAAAAAATTAGTATGACCATAAGGACTATGTAATAGTCATGTATGTATTTTTATGGATACATATGGTGATCTTCATGAATCACTATAAATCTTAAGAGTAGGGTTGTATCATGAATATACTTTAGATGGATGCAATCTCAATTTACGATGAGGAACCAAAAGCCAAGCTTAATTTAAAGTAGGTTGACCTATTGGTGTCTAAGGTAAGTGCTTTGAAAGGTGGTTACTTAATTAAGACCATTGCATCAGCAGCGGGGAGCCTCCCATCAATCATCACTTATCTGACCAATTTTTTTGATCGAATTTTGATTTAGGGTGTTTAGTGTTGAGTTCACCATGATTGTGTTGTATCATAAATTTGGTCTTGATGAGTCAAGATGCGATCTCACTAATAGATCCAATATAATTATAGATTTACATACGATGTAAAAAAATAATTAAAATCTAAGAATACCTACATTAAATCTTCTCATAAAAATATTAAGTCGAGCGATCTTCCACTGTAGTAGATGTGCGGATCCTTCCAGATGTTGACTGTTCTCGGCTGGTCACAGTGGTTCAGTTGCATTAAAAAAAATACAACCACTGTATAGAATGAGATGCTCCAGGATAAAGATGAGGTTGGACTAAATAACTGTCAAATGAGGGATCCAATAACGACTTTACACCTGTTGGTGCATGGTAGGTCTGATTTAACTAAGAAATAAGGTCAATAACTGTCAGGTGAGGCCTTTGGACTTAGAGGTCGAAAATCGCTGTAATATCTTTAAAAAAATATTGGACAAGAATTGTTCACTCATTAGTTGACA
Organism: Elaeis oleifera; assembly: GCA_000441515.1. Taxonomy (NCBI): domain Eukaryota; kingdom Viridiplantae; phylum Streptophyta; class Magnoliopsida; order Arecales; family Arecaceae; genus Elaeis; species Elaeis oleifera. The sequence goes on from KE504661.1 coordinate 1,742,292, forward strand.
CATCCCCAATAACTGTCAGATGAAGTGGTGTGCCAATTGATGAGACCACAGTACCAACTTAAACCTTAGTCATGAAAGATTTTTGTTTCTCTATATGAGAAGTGTAAGAGATTCGAAAAATAGTAGGAGGCATATTTGTGTTAAAAGATCCTAAAACAAATATTAAAATCAAGTATAAAAATCTAACTAGAATCTCTACTCTTGATAGAATAAATATCGGCTTCAAATTCTTTAGCTCACATATTAGAACCAATTGACTAACCAAACAAGTTATAAAGGCTGACTTAGAAATCTAAAATAGTTCTAAGTTCCAAAGGGTTAAGCTTATATCATGTCCAGGATATCGCTATATTACCAAACCGTCCGATAATTGATCAAAAAATAATCAGTTCATGATCATTATTTGACAATAATTAAGGGCTTGGATGAGCTTAAGAAACTTGACCATGCATAAAAAATTATGAATGGAGTTGATCCTGCAATCCCTTACCAGTTCATATGGACAGTTTATAGTAAATTACCACATGAATTAAATTGATTACACTTGGTTAAATTATTGAACATATTGGTGACCACTGAATGGACCTTGAAGAGTTCAAAGAGCAGGATTCTTGATGTAAAGTGGACTTCTACTTTTAAGAGAAGGTCTACTTGGAAGAAGAAGAAATTTGTAAAGAAATATAAGTCTGAGAGCAAGCCAAAGAAGGAACTGTCCTGTATACCTAGAAAGCCTAAAGAAAAAAATGGGACATACCTTCAGAAGATATGTTGGGTCTGCTCGATATCGATATCAAAGCATAGTGAGTGCTGTAGGACCTAAGAGATTCAGAAATGAGATGAATCCGAAGTATATGTGAAACTTCAGATTTGATCATATTGGAGGGGACAAAATAAACAAAAGGAATGGCATGAGTTTTTAAGCTCATCGACTCTCGAATCATTTTCGATTTGTAAATTCTGCCTTCAAAGATAAATGATCAAACTATCCTTTATGGGACACAGGATGAGGACTACTAAGATACTTAACCTGATATACACTGATATGTGTAGTCCATTTGATGTGCAAGCTAAAGGTTGTTTATCTTTATTTCAGTAATTTTATCAATGACTTTTCACTGTATAGGTACATGTATGAGACACAATCTAAAACTTTTGAAAAGTTCAAAAAATTCAAATATGAGGTAAAGAAGTAAACTAGAAAATCCTTAAGGTTCTTTGATGAGATCGAGGAGATGTATATCTTAGTGAAAGTTTCTAACCTATCTCAAGGAAAATGATAAAGTTTCATAATGGACTCTTTCTAGTACATCTCAAGGGGTGTCGAAAGGAAAATGGGATCCTGTTTGAAATGGTCTAATCCATGATGAACATTACTGATCTTTCTTATATCTTTAGAGATAAACTTTACTACTATTACACCATATGAGATATGGCATGATGAGGATGTCAGGCCCATGTCAAGGGACAAGAGGCAGACAAATTAGAGGTTATATCTATGAGAGCTCGTTTTAAAGTATCCTAAAGAGTATAGTGTATACTACTTTACTTCCTAAAAGATCATAATGTGATTGTAATCCGACATGCTATATTCTTAGAGAAATAGTTTATCCAAGATGGACATAGTGGGAGGAAAACTGAGCTCAAAGAGAAAGTTTCTAAAGAGCAACAAGTTATAGAATCTATAGAACATATTCATAATTGAGCCAGTAAATATAGTACCTCCTCTATCTCGTAGGTCGAGTAATGTCTCTCATCCTACTGAAAGATACTTAGATATTCTAACAGAGAATGTAGAGAAAATGTTCCTGATGAGAGACAGGAACATGGAGATGATACTAAAACTACTACGAGTTGATGTTAGACATCAATTTTGAAAATAATTAAATACAATGAAGTCAAAAATTGACTCGATGCATTCTAACCAAGTATGAATCTTAGTGAATCCACTATCAGATATAATACCTATTAGATTCAAATCGATCTACAAAAAGAAGAGATATAAAGGTAGAGACCTTTAAAGCAAGCATCTCGGAATAGGGATACTCGATGCGATCAAATAGTTTGATCTCATCAAGAACAAGAAAAAATATATATTTATAAAAGATCAGTGGGAGCACTATTACATTCCTCATATTATATATGGATTTCATCCTCCTGATTGAGAATGTTGTTCCCATACTGACACTGGTTAGAATATGATTGTCCAAAGAAATTTTCTATAAGAGATCTTTGGAAAATATCCCATATAAATCTATGAGATAGATATAGGTTTATGAGATAGATTTATTAGGATGTTAGTTTCACAGGAGATGTATATAGAAGAGGTATTGAAGGGGTTTATCATGAAAAATTCTAAAAGAATTTCTACCCCTTGCGTATGGAATTAATCTTTATGAGAAGATGTGTAGGACACATCTATGGAGATATACTACATGAGCTAAATCCCTTATACTTTAGCTAGTGGGAGCCTCATATATACTATGTACATGATCCGATATATCTTCGCTATGATTGTCACGAATAAATATCGATTAAATCTAGATAAGAGTACTGAATAGCTGTAAAATATTTTAAGTACTTAAGAAGCACTTAGGATATGGTTTTGAGGAAATCAAAGTTGAGGATAAAAAGATACAATGAATCAGACTTTACGTCTGATAATGATGGTAGAGAGTCTACATTAGGAAAGGTGTTTCTTTATGCAATGTAGATTCAATAAATTATAAGAGTTTTAAATAATCGATCATTGTAAGTTTTAGAAGTCGTGTATGTCGCTGCTTATGAGGTTGCTAGGAAAGTCTTCTAGTTAAAAAAGATTTGTTGCAGAACTGGTGTAATGTCATCAAATGGCACAATACTATATTGTGACAATAGAGGTGCCATTGCTTTTACTAAGGAGCCTAGGTCTCACCAGAATTTCTAGCACATAAGAGCGATATTTATTCGCAACTGTTTCAAGAAGTAAGACTTCGAGAATCAGAGTAGACCCCACAAAAATATGACGGACCCACAGACTAAACTATTTTATCAGTAGAGGACTAAAGCACATCTTGAAAAGATGGAGCTTAGGTCTATGGCAGATTTGTTTTAGTGTAAGTGGGAGATTATTAGATATATGCCCTAAAAATCAATCGGACTGACACATTAATTTTTTTTGAGACATAATTTTATACTTGATCTAATTATTTAGGACGGTTAATTATCATTCATGTAGTATATGTGTCCATGAATCATCCAATAAATTAACAAGATGATGATATATATTCTCAAGAGTTAAAAATTTAAGATATGTGTCATTGATAGTTAATTTATAAACTACTCCCGACCGTAGGATCATCATGGAGATAGTGATCGATCAAGATAGATTGATGCATAGATCGCTTTCTTATGGGTAGACGAGTCTCGAGTCTACAGCATAAGAACACTAAGCGAAAGTGCAGGTGGTTGTTAGAGAACAGCAGTACTGAACGTGACCAACACGAGAAGTCACTTAAATATCTACTCACTCGTCAGTGACATTCTCGATGCTATAGTAGTGTAAGTGGTTCTTTGACCTATGATGTCTCGGCTGTTCACAATGAGATTGCTGTAGTTTGACTACACAATAACTCGATCTCCTAACCATACAGAATCTTGAGGTGTATGTTGACTACAGTAAATTTACTGTAGGAATAAGGTGTGCATATAGATGAGATCTATCGATCTTAACAGAAAAGGAGAAGTCTTATGCAATTCGTGAGACTGAGTTCAAAAAGTCTGGCCAAAGCAAGTGTGAATATTGAAAAAAAAATTTACGAAAATTCACAAATGAACTCGAGTCGAGTCAATCTTACATATGACAGACGATGGGATTTGACGAATTTTTCATAATCTCCATCTTGTCAGAACTCACGATAGAAAAACTGAATCACATGATAACTGCACCTAGAGGTTCATTACTTTCATTCTGTTGGGTTACCACCATATACTGCTAGATGTTACTGATGGATCGTGAGACTCATCGAGCATCGTCTTGATGATCGATGATCCTTGATGGGTAGAGTTAGAATTATTCTAATTCATTGAGAGAAGTTTCAATCATATTTTGATGCAGATTAAAATATATTTCACTACCAGATAAAATAGAACCTACAGGATCACACATAAAGAGGTCCTGACTGAATCGAATGTCGAATAGCGATTTCAAATTGTAATAGGATTCTATTATCAATTTGATTGATGATTGGACTAACATGTAAAAGTTACATGAAGGACTTACTAAGAGTTAATAAGTTATAGGAGGACTAATTTATAAATATTGTTAATTATTTGATTTGATCAAATATAGGCTAAATTAAATCCGATTGGATTGATTAGATTTGGTTTAATTTAGATTTTCTAGTTCAAATAGGATTTGAACTTAATTCCTAATTGAGTTTGACTCAATTTAGATTCGAATTGGATTCGAATCATATTAGAATTTTGTTAGAATAATAGAGTCCCACCAGATTAGGACTCTCTCATCTTATCCACACCCAAGAGGACCACACCATCATGCTTTTGTGCATGCATGGAGAATAATTTGGCATGAGAATGTGAGGCACAAAAATGTTGGGACGGTGGAAAGAGAAGAGTCCTTCTCTTTTAAAGACTCTAACCAACCTAATTCAAACCCTAACTAATCCCTATTTAAAAGAGATCACATGGGGTGCCTTCTAATGGATCTCACGATGATTTTGGAGTGCTTTTGGTGTGAAGAAAAGGAGAATAAAAGGAGGAGCCACACAATTAAAAGGATGGGACGACATGAGATATAGTGTCCTTCTCCTTTAGGACTCCTAAGTAACCCTAATAGTTAGGGATTTAAAAGAGGCACCTCCCAATCTAATCTAATGATCATGTGGCATGCCTCCACATGAGAAATCAGATATGTGCGTGAAAAGAAAGGGAGAAGGGCATGGCACAAGCATTTTGGTGTGAGGTTGGAGTTCTTTCCTTTCTTACAACCAAAGATTGGTTGTTAAGGTCTCTTCCTCTCTCTCCCCTCTTTATCTAAGAGTTAGATATGGCTTTCTCTCTCTCTCTTTGTCCAAGAGTTGGACATGATTTCTCCTCCATAGATGTTCAAGAGTTGGACATATCTTCTCCTCCAAAATGTTCAAAATTGGATATGATTTCTCTTCCATAATTAGTCTAAGAGTTGGACAGGAAAAAAAAAGAAAGAGATGGGATCTCTTGTTCTTCTTTTCTTTAAATCTTCTTCTTTCTCTTGAGAAGAAAATGAAAAGAAATCAGATTAGATCTGATTTCTTGATCTTCCTATGGATCTCTTTGATTTTTTGAAAAGAAAATCAAAAGAGTCAAAGATTCGACAATCCAAGAAGCGATATCTGCAAGAGAGCTAGCATCCCGGTGAGATCGAGATCTCCTAATCAGATCAGTCTTATATAAATGTCTGTAGAGATCGGATACTTATGCGTCTTCAAAAGAACTTGAAAGATATCTATAGATCATTGGATCGTGGCTTCAACAGACCAAGAAGTTATCCATAGATCATCGGATCATGATAAAGATCTACCTGCACAAAGATAAAAATCAGATTTTACTTGCTTGTATCTTGATCTTATACAAATGATGATGTCTGAATTATGTTAAGATATGATCTCTATATGCATGCTTGATTAGATTAGATCTAATTAGAGATTTATTTTAACATCATTTTGATATAAGATTATCCTGACATAACAAGGATCGTTATATTATATGCTCATCCTAGAACGATATTGAAAACTTTTAAATTATCTTCCGCTGCATGTTTAAAATTTTGAAATCTCTATATGTATATCGGATCACCATGTGATGGCGTATTTTAACAATAGTGTCGACTAAAATTTGAAATTGCTTCTATTATATAAGCCTCCACAATAGAACCTTCGATTCGGATCTTGTTTTTTACTTTCTTCTTGAGACTGTGCATGTGCCTTTCAAATGGATACATTCACCTGTACTGCACTGGTCCCCCCATCCTGGCTTTATATGCCAGATGAATCATGAGGTGCTCTATGGAGTCGAAGAAGCTAGGAGAAAATATCTTCTTTAACTTGCATATGGTCTCTACATTACTAGCCTCAAGACTGAAGATGTGGTCGATAGATAGTTCGGTAGCATAAATGTCTCTGAAGAAAAGGTTAAGCTCGGTTAAAAAACTCCATATGGAGTTGGGAAGGAGATCACACTAAGCCAATAAAATAATCATTGCATGAAGATATGGCAATCATGGCTCTGTAGCCTATAGAACTTGCAATCTTTAACATTGACACACCAAGCTAGATTACTTGCATAACCATTTAGGACTTTAAATTTTACACCATTCACAAACGTCCTTCAATTGCTCCTTTGTTAAGGTATAAGATGCTTTCGACTTCAGAAATTTTCAAGTGACACCTCAATCAGCTCTAATAGAGGATGCTTGTATATGTTCTTCATATCTTTCAAATCTTGAAATTGTCCATCTTGTCCTTAACATTTATAACAGTGTAGAAAATATTATCAAATACATTCTTCTCAATATGCATGACGTCAAGGTTATGATAGATCAAATTGATGGACCAATACGGCAATTTTTAGAAGATACTTTGCTTCACCCAGTTATGAGTTCTACCGAATCTCAAAGGCTTTTGCTTGTCAAATAGCATGCCAAACTGGACTTCGTCCAGTTGGGATACTCTCTGAATACTTTCATACCACTGAGAAATGGGAGTACATGATCTTTCTCTATCTTATTCTTCCTGAAACTGTCCCACTACTTTCGAAAAGAATGATGCTCAGAGAGAAATTGACGATGACAATCAAACCAGCAAGGCTTACGACCATGCTCAAGCTGAAATAATTTTATATTCTCCATGTAATAAAGACATACAAGCTTCTCATAAGTGCTCCATCCTGTCAGCATCCCATAAGCAGAAAAATCGCTAATAGTCCACATCAATACAGCCTTTATTACAAAATTCTGTTTTTTCTATGTATCAAAAGTACGTATGCCATCGAACCATAAAAATTTCAACTCATCAGTAAGAGGTCTTAGATATACATCAATGCTTCTACTAGGATGTCATGGTCCAGGAATGACTAATATAAAAAGATGTTATGTTCTTTCATGCACATCCCAAATGAGAGATTGTATAGAATAATAAAGACTGGCTAACATGAATAAGGGGCCGCTACATGACTGAACCGAGTAAAGTCATCCGTAGATAGATCCAGTCAGATATTGTGTAATTTTTGAGTAAATAAAGGGTGGCAAGCATTAAATTACTTTCATGCCTCACTGTCTGATAGATGACTCATCATATCGGAGTGCTTGTGAATCTTTTCTTTGTGCCATCTCATCTATCCAGCAGTACTCTTAGACAAGTAGAGCCTCTAAAGCCTAAGAGTGAGGAAAAGATATCGAAGAATTTTGTATAGTATATTTTCTAATTCTTACTCTCTTACCTCGGTTTAAATCGATTTTTACCACATACATCATATGAACTCTTCAGTTAGTCCTCTTTATAGAAAAACATGCAATCATTACGACATGCATCTATCTTCTCATATCCCATGCCAACATTTTCATCATTTTCTTCGAAGTATAGAAGCTCCCAACAAGCTTCTCATCCTTCAATAGCACTTTCTTTATTATTGCTACCATCCTATCATAATAATTAACCGTCATATTAAATTCGGCCTTTAAGTTCAACAACTCTGACACAACTGATAATATAGTGTGTATTTCACATCCTGACCACAGCAGTTCATCAGCATCTTTCAATATACAGTAGAAATCACTGCTGCCAACTTCTGGATTGTCCTTTATATCTCAGTTAAAAATTCAGGACCAGCCGCATCCATAACTATGTCTACCATTCTATTTGTGTTTCTGTTTTGCTCGCTTCTAATCCTTGCAACTTTCTCCCATGTCTCTCCATGCAAGTATCAATGCTTATAGTTGGACATAAATCTACTCGTATATAAATGGACAGTAATTGTATCCCTATTAATATTTTTCTATTGCCACATCTGTTATAAGAGCAACGAGCCCATCCTTGATGTAAGAGTACTACATTCCTAAAAGCAAAATCGTAGAAGTATTCTACACTCTCTCTATATTCAGTAGAAATCATCCTGTCGACTACTCGACAGTCCATCCAACTACGATCCATGGCATACTATCTAAGAATTCTACATATACATAAATATAAGGCAACTGCTAATTAATTATTTATCATTCAAAATAGCTTACATAGTAAATGCATCCTATCATCAACTAATAGGTATAGAAGGTCCTATCCTATTTAAAAATATATTAATTCTATAGGTAAATTACAGTAATCAAACGATATACAACAGGGGCTAAAAAAATTTGGCGGTATTTTTCTTAGTTTTCCCACACGGCTAAAGATGTGTGGAGAGAACTAAAGAAAATACTGTCCGAAATTTCTTTCGAACTCTCAACATACTGTTTAATTACTGTAATGACCTATAGAATTATTTATATTTTCTAAACTGTCTATACTGGACAATCAACTGACCAATGTACATAATTTTTTATCCGTATAAAATATATAAATATACGGATATAGTAAAATATGTACATTAATTAAACATTTATGGTTCTATGCCATACAATTTTTTTTTAAATTAACACCTAAGTAATTACTTAAATTAACACCCAATTATGTGATGCCGTAGAATATAAACTCGGCCTTTGTGCGAGGACTGGCTGCCCTGGACACTGACTGGAACCCAAGGCCCAAGTATGCAGGGCACGCCTCGACCCCATGTTTGCAATACTATCCGACACCTTCCATCAGCCTGAGCATGTAGGGCACATGAGGGCTGGATGCCTTGGATGCTAGCTAGGACCCGAGGTCTGAGCGCGTAAGGCATGCCCCAACTACATGTTCGTAATGCTGGTCGACACCTTCCCTCGGCCTGAGCGCACAGGACATACGGGGGCTAGATATATTGGATGCCAGCTATGACCCAAGGCCCGAGCGCACAAGATACGCAGGGGCTAGATGTCTTAGACGCCAGCTAGGACCCGAGGTCCGAGCGCACAGGGCACGCCCCGACCTCGTGTTTGTAATGCTATCCGGCACTTTTCCTCGGTCCAAGCGCTTTGCATGCTTAGACCCAAATCCCGTGCTTCTAATTAATTAATTAAATATCTAACTAATTAATTAAATAAATATTTAATTAATTAATTTTTAAATTTAATTAACATAATTAATAAAAATAATTTTAGTGACGGTATTAGCCGTGGCTAATATTCACAACAGAAGACGGGCTACTGCATAGGAACTAAGGGCGAGGAGATGGCTCAGGGATAGGACGTCGGCTCGGGGATGCGGCTGCAGAGATGAGGGCGCAAGAATGGGCTACGAGAAGGCAGTGCTGGTCGGGCCGTGTGGTCCAATCGGAGGGGCAGGAGCTGGCGAGGTCGAGGCCGTGAGGATGGGGCCATGGGAAGGCAATGCTGCTCGAGGCCGCGTGGTCAAGCCGGTGGGCAAGAACTGGAGATGTCGAGGCCATGGGCTGGGGGTGGCGAGGCAGGGGCCGCACGATCGGGCCAGCGGGTATCGAGGCCATGAAAGGCGGTGTTGGTCGGGCCGCAGGAAGGCAACACAGGTTGAGGCCGCATGGTCAGGCCGATGGGATAGGGGCCGGCAAGGTTGGGTCGTGGGCTGGGGCGACGGGGCAGGGGCCATAGGGTTGGGCCGACGAGATCAGGGCCGACGGGTCGGGACGGCCACAGGCATGGCTGAAGAGTGGGCTCAGAGCTGCAGGACGTCGGAGCGCAGGGAGGGGGGAACCACTGGGAAGGAGGCGCTGGAGAGGGGGGAACCATCAGGAAGGAAGTGCCGGTGAGGGGGAGAAAATCGTTCATGCTTGGGCCGCGGAACGTCGGAGCACAGGGAGGGGGAACTGCCGGAAAGGAGGCACCAGCGAGGGGGAACTACTGGGAAGGAGGAGGCAACAACGAGGGGGGATCGTGGCAAGGGGAGGGGATGAGGCGCATGAGAGAAAATTTTTTCTCTCGTAGGTCGGGGATGTGTTTTAAGCGGACTATTAGCGATGACAAAATGACCGTCGCTAATGCCGTTGGTAAAGGTATTAGCGATCGAAACTTCCGTCGCTAAAAATCAATCACCGTCACTAATACTTTTATCAAAAAAATATTTTTCATAATTTTTAATAATTTTTTTAAATTATTAGCAACGACAAAGGACGCCATCGCTAATGCCGTCAGTAAATTGAGTATTAGGGATGGCAAACTTCCATCACTAAAAATTAACCGCCGTCGGTAATACTTTTATCAGAAAAAATTATTCATAATTTTTAAATATTTTTTTAAAATTATTAGCGATGGCAGATTTTTCGTCATCAATAACTGTCGGTAATTAATTAATTTAATTATAATTATAACTGAAAATTTAAATTTAATTTAACCACCGCTAATAATTATTTTCCGTCGCTAATAGTATTAGTGACGGCTAATTTTTTGGATCATTTTTTTGATGATTAAGATTATTATTAGCGACGGCTTGATTTTTCGTAGCTAATGTTGTTGCTAATCCTTCAAATTTTTATAGTAAATAGCTAATAATAAAATGACTAAAGAGATTTTAGAGTACCGTAGCAAAATTTTTTAGATATATCTTATTTATTTGACATGGCCTAATTTAGGGCTCACAACATAAGCCATTATTATGGTGTATATCGCAGATTATGTTGTATGTGTCACAGAGACAATTGAGTTCCTCTTCGACTATCATATCTTCATTTTAGTGTTCCATGATTCTACTTGGCCAAAAAAGGTTCTTTTATGAATGGTGCCTGAGTACCCATGAGCGCTGTTAGACCTACATTCACATATAGGATTGCCTTTCAATTAATTTTCTGTGCTCAAGTTGAAAGGTTGCTTTTTAGAGTTGTGCCGGGGTTTTAGCACCACTTGTTTTGTGCACACTCCGCCAAGCCTTCTCTTTTCCACCCAAGAGAACATATTTCTACATCTCTAGGTATTTTATGACACATGGGTATACTGAAGATTGACTCATTGAGGATTTGATTACTGGACGACACAAAAATGAAATCCAACATTCTTATAGAAACTTCTTGGAGCATCCCTAACTTAGCAATGTGCGGCATTGATAGCATTTTTTTTATTATTGAAAAAGTTAACCTGGGAGTTGTATGGTCAAATCAACTGGTCATAAGGGCAGCCAACAAGAAAACATATGTTTAACATCATGCAATGCATGCACTTCATACAATAAATATGCAAGGCATAGCTTGTGCCCATTGCTGTTAAAAGAAAACCATCTGAGCCAGGATGGGAGGCCTCCCTAAATGGTAGAACTTGAAATGTTGAACAAATAGGCCAGGAAAATTCAGAATTAATATGAGGATTGATAAGTTGCCAAAGTTTCAGAAAATATTTAAACATGAAGTAAATACTTAATAGATAGATGTAATAACATATATATATATATCTATGTGCATCCGGTGGATGGGCATGCATTGAGAATTTAAAAACGATGGGCATTGACAACGTTCCAGATTTTTTATTTTTTCAATTCAACTTTGTTAACACGTTGATAGAATGATTGGGAATCACGCATTGCCATTTTCTTAAAAATAAAAAGCTGACGCAATGCCTACTATATTAAGTGTCACATTCAAATCTTAAATATGTTTCATCGTTCGCCGATACTTGCGGGTCCCAAATTCTTAACAAAGAATCTGTGCCACAATAATTAGTTGGCCTTTTTTTTTTTTTTTTCTGGTGACTCGTAACAAAATTATTTGATCTGTTTCTCGAGAGGGGCCAGAACGACAGCCTTCATTATTTCAGTTAGGTGGACGTTGAAACGTACATAACTATCAAACGAGTCACTTAATATATGGCTTTTGAGCTAAGGTTGTTGGGTCTAATTATCGAGTTCGGATCTCCCGTGGTGTGAATTTTGTACCATAGAGAACTGTACAATCCTAGGTAGTAGCTACATCATTTACCTTAGAGATGGATAGCTATTGTTCATTTCATATGCATACTGTATTTGGCATCAAACATGATTGCTTAGATTTTCCATATGAGCAACTACAGTGATCCATCTCTCGGAGGGATGATGTGATGGCTATTATAGATTGTACAGCTCCTTATAGTGCAAAACACGTATTATAGATGATTTGAACCCCTGATTATTTGAGCCTAAGATGTACTCAGCCTCTAGGTTGACTTTGTCTGAAGGTTCCATGTCGTCTCGAGCTACTTTATCATTCCCATGGTCATACGTTGTTCCATTCGCCTTTCCAACTACATTTGAATCTGTTCCCATCTTATTTTGCTGGCATGTTAATCTCCTCTGGAGGTGGTCCATGATTACTTTTTTCACGCCCAATCCAACTCAAAGGTTTTCCAATGTGGGTAGCCATAGACCCTTAAAAATCTTCGCATATTGATGAGTCCTCATCTATCCATGAGACAAAGGCCTCTTGATGCTCCTCCAGAAATTTCCTTCTTGAATGGTCTACCATGTGCTAACCAAAGAAAGTAGGATAAGATCTACCACAGAGATGGAGAGAAAAGAATAATTCCTCAAGTAGTTATGCATAAATTTTTGGATAAGAAACTTCCATTCCAACCATAGAGCTACCATAAACTGCATATTATTTCTATTGGTTCCACTCTCTTATAAATATTTTTTAAGGTAAAATGATACATATAATATTAATGGTTTCATCATGCATTTAGTGATTCTAGCAAGAGATGTGGAGAAAACACTTTTATAAAAAGGATGCAAGGTATTCAGTCGATGTCATTAAAAAGTTGATAGACAAAGAGTATTGCTTGGGTTTGTTAAAATATTGTTGGTCAGGTTTTATACAGTGTGATGTAGAGATGTATGAAGGAAGAAATCGAGAATAAAAAAGCTGTGGGGCAGTGTAGATTGATTGACACAAATTACTCACCACATTTGACATGAGAGGCTTTTTGCTTGGATGGATCGCAAGCAAAAAAAGAAGGAATTAGAGGGTGGGTAGGGGGCAAGGGGAAATGATTAGCATATAGCTTTGGGGAGGAGCAACAGAAAATAAGGGGCCTACTAGTGTTTCTTAAAGTATAGATAGTAAATGGAATCTCTTCAAGCGATGGTTGGTTAAGCTAACTTAGTCTAATATGGATGAGATGTCTCCACCATGTCTCCATTCGTTTAATGTAGCCGGGCCCTCGTTCTTCATCAGTTCCCTCAACGTCCTTCTTTGGCGATGTGGGCACGATTTGGGGCTTCCCCAACCTCCCACACGAGGAATCCATTCTTCATGTAGAATGAGATTAAAACCTCCCAAAGGAATCCTTGGTGCAATTAGAACTCTCTCTCTTTATGTGTGCTTCTCTCTCTTGACCCCTCCCTAAGTCTAACTTAAGGAATAAGATTTTGATAATATATAAGACATAGAAAGCTAGCATTATCACTGTTATGCTTGAGTAGCATTTGCTGTTCCAAGAAAAGAAGGGATGTGTGATTGTGGGGGAGTACATCATTAGGTAATAAATAGTTGGCAAGGGCCACACTAGCTGGCTTCTTGAATTAAATTGAAAATTAAATGGACCACCAAGTTTTTGGTCAAGGAATGATGAATTTGTAATTGCGTTCTCGATGATTCATGACAGGTGTTTTTTTGAAGGCATTAGACAAGTATGTTTTGTGTAACATCATTGTTGCCGTGGGATATTTGTGCCGACGGTGATTGTGAATGTGTTTTCAAGATGATCATGGGATCGTACGGTCTATCACACAGTCTTGGTTTACCATGTGCATGAAATGTGTCATAAGTGGTGCACTTCATCATAGATAGTAGATGGGTTCGAAACTAGTTATTTAGCGACCCAATTTGATTTATAAGTGGGATCTCAGCAATTGGATGCATGCTTTTGAGCTAGCGTGTCCGTGTGTTTTTTTCTTTTACATTATATCCATTGGGTGAAATGTCTTTAGTTGATGGAATTATAATTTTCTGGAATCCTTCTTGTCTGATTAGTTTAAATAAACTAAGTCGATGAATTTTCTCCTCCACATTTGTTCCTGCTATACTTGTGATATCTCATCCTTTTCTCTCATATCTCAGATCGGTCTGTTAAAAGCCTACAATGCAGACACATACAAACATTGTTCAAAGTTTGGTACATCGGCATGAGTGATTCCATCTCAATCCATTTGCATCTAAATAGGGTTAGCCGCTTTCGACAATTGTATCTGCAGTAATGCGAACCATGTGGAACATAGAGTTGCCCCTAGAGTTGTGCAATGAGCTACCCAAGGTCTTGTGCACAAGTCAAGGCATCGCAATTCATTAGGAAGACTAAATGGAATTCTATGTTCCGGTTGATGTGAGTGATCTAAGTTAAATTGCTGCATTTGTGTTTTAGTACCAAAATGTAAATTGTTCACTATAGGCAAAATATAAGCTATGCATTGTTGAATCTAATATATCTTTATAAATAGTTGGTGAGAGTCCAACTTCTTTGATCCATCTTTTTTTCCTTCTTCTCCAAACATCACACCCAATCCTAAGTGATCAGACCTATATCGATGACGCCAACCCACCACCGGCATCGGTGGTGATGATGGCAGCCATCTTGTGATGCTGCCGGTGATGATCATGAGGAAATTGGTGGTAGTGTCTGTGGTAGTGGCGGTGGTGGACATGATGAAGATCACTTCACCCTCTATTCTACCTACTTGCTTTTCACCGGGTTTAGATTAGAAAACCCTTATTCCCTAGCCTATTACTCGACCTATTTGGGTAGAAATCTAAAGCCATGCTTGATCCATTTATTTTCAGATAAATGAGCATCAACTCATTTAATTTTATTCATCAATTATACATATAACTAGAGTTAAAGCAAATATGCTATCTTAAGAACACAAACAACAAAGACTACTGTAACTTCAAAATATTATCATAATTATAATAAACTTAAATTTAGGATATATAGCCATTATAAATTAATCAAGGATAAAACTAGCTAAAATAAATTTTGTATCCTAAAATCTCAATGTCCATGCTATCAATCATTGTATGACCCTTCTAATTTAGGGAAAGAGTGAACTGAATTATAACAAAAAATTAGAGACCTATCAACTACATTTGCTAAATCTGACAATTCATAACCAAGTTGATTTTGATCACTCAAACCTACTTGATTATTAAAAGGCCCCATCCAAACCCATTTGTTTCAGGTCAATTCATGCTGGTTGGCAGGTTTAGGTCAGATTTTGCCAACCCTAATCGAACAGTGGCTCGGCTTTAAGATATTAATTTATATTAGTCATTGTTACAACATCATACTGTCATGACTTTTCTTTAGAGTAAGATATTCCATATTTAAATCTATTGATTTAAATTATCTATAAATGTTTGAGATCGTCCACAAGTTGCATAAGTTATGAGTTGATGATTAAAGCTATATTATCCTAATACTTTTGGCCGGTAGTGTTTTGCTTATTAGTTACACTACGTATAAGAGTTAGCAAGATCCAAATGTTTAATGCTTAGGTTTCAAGTAAGATAACGACTAACTATGAAAAGAAATAAAGGACAGTGATTCAAAGTAGTCCATAAAACGGTGATCATCTTATTACACCAATGGATCATGATTAATGTTGCAGATCATGTCTTCAGTACCATCTCCAAGGACTTCATCAACTGCACAAGCTGGCACCCTCCAATACCAAATTTATATAATACAACCTACTTGGATTGCTTGCAACTTTCTTAAAATTAGGATGGTAACTTTTTATATAATGCTAAAACTAATTACTATGTTGATTTTTTTTTTCAAAGATCTCCACCCCAGCCTGAGCAAATTATAACCGATCTACGTTCTTGAGTAGTTCTTGTAAGGGACATTACTTGATGCAACTGGAAATCAATTGCTAGGAAATCTTAAGCATGTAGGCTAAATTTTGAATTGAACTTGTGTCATGCAGCCAGGGATAAAGTGTAATCAATCTCTTTAACAATTTTAAATTACAATTTTCACTTCTAATGAATGAGGATGTGAGTTTCAAGTTCAAGCATATGTTTGCCGAACAGTCCAATCATCTTTTGAGATCCAAGATTTGCTGCAATCATCAATCTTTCAACAACACTCAGTAGAACAAATGCAATGTAATGTCCACTGAAAGTTTAGCTGTTTATTGCCAGAAGATGCTGACCTATGGGGTTGTTTAAACTACCTTAAATGCTTGACCAACATTCATTGGTCTATATCAACTGCAGTTGTAATTTTGTTAGATTCCATAAGATCACATTGTTGCAAGTACAATGAAGTCTCATGATAGATATTGTCAACCTGTAAGCATCACTTCCATCATCTAACATCTAGTACTGGGACACCTAACTTCCAGATAATATACAATAATCAAAGATAAGAGTCGCATATATTTGCAGCTGATGCATAAAAGAATCAAACACATGTCATGAAGATGCATCTTATTCCAATAGTTGAAAAAGATAATCCACCATCGAATTGTACCAACAATCTTAATAGAATGCTTCCCTTCTAAGGAGAGTTCAAAAATTCAGCAGAGAAACGTAACTTGCAGAACAAGAAACAAAATTCAAACAATACATTAAAGTTTAAACTAAACTAATTGGAGCATTTAAAAGTGTTGCAAATGAAATTGTTGTAATAACTATTACTTTAAACCATGCTTATAACATGATCATGATTAGAGGATCATGGCATTTTGATGGTGATATGAAACATGCTCAATTTTCTAGATGGCTGAAACTATCAAATGTTTATATATAGCAAACAATATAAGAGAGAGAGTGTGACAAAAATATCAATCCCTAAAAAGAAACTTTCCATAAATTTCCTCATGCATAATGAGAAGTAGTGATACACCTTAAACATAGATTTTCCTTGACTTTGAGATCTTAGCAGCGAGTTTACCATATAATACATTGGTCTTATTGTGAATATTTTATCACAGTTTAAACTGATTACAAGTGCTCATTACCTGAAGAAGTCCAATGCCAGCAATGGCTGTTGGACCACAGACGAGGGACCGAGGTGGCCGAGCTCCGATCATTCCCCATATGGCTCCTCCACAGTGCCCCAAGGTGGCCAAAGCACACCACTTGTCATTTTAACCAACAAGGCAAGCACATGAGGAAAACATGCCCTATGTCAGTTTAAAATGATCCAGATAGTCTCCCACTTCTATGAACAGCACCCTCTATGCGTGTGTGCACGTGTGCAGGAGAGAAAAAATAACATTAATTCTGAAGTACCTTAAAGATTTGTAAATTTTTAAATAGTTGACAGGTTAAGAACTATGCAGAAAAGGAAAAATTCCAGATGGACCACAGATCATGACCATCTTTGTTAGCTCCTCCTCTATTGTCGGCCATATGGATTGAACAAATTGTTCAGTGTTATGTAGTTCGACTTAAAGAATCGTGTGACTGCAGAGACTTTGCACTTGATCCTAGAAGTTGCAGCTCCGCATCGACAATGTTCCTCATCCTGGTGGGTTTACTTGTGGAATGTAAATAAATAAAAGAAAAAGAAAACAGGCTGCAGCTATTTTGTAGCCTCATTGCTGTACCAGCTTTCTAGAATTGAAGTTCAGTCCACAGAAACCTAAAGATAACGCAGCCAAGTGAAAACCTAGCCAGAGTGTTCTTTTTAGGAAAAAAAACCAGAAGTTTATCATGCAGAGAGCTTAGGACAAAGCGAGCAAATCTAATTCGGGAATTCTCATTAATGCAGCGATAGTACAGAGTTTCAGTAGATATAGACTGAATGGTTATAGATTGAAGGAGCAAGCTTGAGTTGCATCTCCTATGATGCTTGCTGTATGGACAATTATACAGTATCCAACAATTAGCATACAACAGCAACAAATGAATTAAAGATCTCTCTCATTAAAAGAGAGGTCCGCTGCTACCTCGTCATCAGAAGAACCACAGTGTGAACTGCAGTGCTTCTAGTTTCTCCAACGCTGTCAACCTTCTCATGAGATTCTGCTTTATGATTTACAATAGATGGGTCTGCTCCAAGAAGATCGCAGAAGGTTGCTCTAATGGCCTCCTTGTGTGGACTGAGTTTTGACCTTTGTAGGATCAATATGGCATCAAACTTTCCAAGTTCATAGCCTGCCTCATGCATTAGTCTAATTCCAAGTTCATATCCTTTCAAATTTCAAGGAAGTCTGCAATCCATTGCTGAAGATTCATGCCATTTGGTTTTTTGGCTAATGTCTCTGTAAAAAGGAGGCTTGTTGTAAATCCTTCTTTTACTTTATCCATGTGTCTGTTCCCTATCCTTTTTTCTATCCCCTCTTCTTTAGATGTTTCTGTATTGCATGTAGACTACGTCAATCCTTTTTGGTAAATTCTTGAAGTAGCAGCTGCACTTGTCTCTTTGAAAGATACAGCCAAAGCTTCAGGAAGTATTGTCCCCTTCCTCCTCCTTTTGTACATATGGGTTGACTGGTACTTGTATTCATTTCTTTTAATAAATGGGTGGCTTTTCGAGCCTCCTTTTCCTTCCAAAAAAGAAAGTTACAATGATTTGAAGCAATGCCTTTCCAGACTGATTGGATGGAATACATAGACCTGGAATAGAAACAAACTAGCTATTGGAATTGCAACAAAATATTCATTCAAACAAAAAACCAGATTAAGAAAAATCAGAAATCAGAAATCTTACTAGCTGAATAGCTGTCCCCTCCCTTCCCCACTTCTAGATGGTTGACATTAGGGTGACAACTGGTTGTAAAATCTGCACAAATCTATTAAGGTCCTGTTTGGTACTTTTTTTTTTGTCTCATCATTTATGAAACAGAAACACAGAATCCAATGCAGAAAATTATGTTTGGTTACCCCGTTTCTGTTGTTTTATTTTCTAAAAAGAACTTTCATTATTTTAGAAAAAGTGGAAGTGGAAATTTTCATTTCCACTTTTTTTTTAAAAAAAAAAGGGTTTTCACCCTTAGCCTCCTGATCCCTCTTCTTCCATCCGATCTTGCCCTCAGCCCCGTTGCCCCACATGACCTCATCGGCTCCAGAGCCTCGCCAGCCATCTCTCCACCCAACACCAAGCTATCTCTCATCCCATTCCTACTCCTCCCTTTGCCACCCTCTTAGTTGTCTTTCCACCCTATATTGAGCTCTTACTCGTCCCCAACAATGTTGCCAGTCCTATACCCTCTCCCTCTCCATCATTATCGACCACTTCGCCAGCCCTTGTTGTTATAAATAAAAAAATAAAAAAAGGTGAACCAAACATATTTTGTGTTGTCAAAAATCTTAAAAGAAAATAGCATTCATGTTTCCATTTTAAAAAAAAAAAAGAAAGTGACAATAATGCCAAATGCAACCTAAGCCTTCTAATCTTGAAGTCATGCTCTATAACAACCCCATATTTGATGAGTAAAGGCTTGGGTCATGATGATATTGGTGGCAAGTACAAACTGAATAATGTTAAGAGTGCTACAAATTATCGAGACGATGATATCTAAAACATTATTAATTATACATGTTTCATCCAAAGAATTTAGAATATAAAATGTATATCAATTGGTTGTGCATCGCTTATATTCTATTCCTTCTGTATTGTTTTTACTATCTGTTGCGGCAAATTCCGGGCTCGAGCCGGAGTTGCTACAGTGTAGTGGCGTCCGATGGAGATGACGGTGATCGGACCTATGAAACAAGTCTCTGATCGAAATTGGCTCCGGCGGAGATCCTCTGATGCTCAAATAAGAAATCTGGAACAGATGGAAAAGCATGCATTAGAGTTTTTGTACCTTGAGGGTTTCCTGATTATCTCTATTTATAGATCAATGTTGGAGCCATAAAGGATAAAAAGTCATAGGAGGCCGTCCTGACTTTTCTGGAAGTACCCCTCTAAGATGTCCGACTGGATTTTCTACCTTATCCAGTGCACAGCCAGCCACTTACGTGATTTGACAGGACTTTATCTGGCATGCAGCCAACCGCTCTGAGAAGTGGCATGATTTGATGCTAAGTGGCGTGATTTGATGGGACTGCAAGGGGGTCTCTTGCCAGCTTTCTCAAATATGGCGATCAACAGGAGTTAAAGGGAACGTAGCTTGACGTCCCATCACGTGTGCTGTTGGAGATGTGGATCAGCGGTAGACCCCCTAGTTGGAGATGATATTGGGGTGGCTATCCTTCCTGAATCGGTGTCCGATGTCCGAGTGCCGTATGAAGTGTTCGATATATGGATCGGCAATCCGATGTGCCTGGAGATGGGTTCAACCACAGATGCTGGGGTTGGCAGCTCACGTGTGGATCAGTGGCCCATGAACAATGATGATGATGACAAGTCGGAAACTTATGTATAGTTTGCGGGCTGATATGAGGGTCAGTGGCCGATGCATTGGTCGGCCATGACCAGAGTTTGTCTGTCTTCGGACCGAGCACTAGAGTTCCACCCATAACAGTATCCAAATTAATAATGAACCTCGTTTTAGGGTACCATACAACACAAATGCATTAAATATATTTCACCTCTTGAATGCTACGGGGATGCCTAACTACAATCTTTCACTGCAAGCTTAAGCTATCAAATGCCAGTTGTTATATTTGACTGACAAGTTACATACAGCTCCTCAATATATTTTCATGCCTACCACGACTTTGCTAAGAAGGCAGTTGCAGAAAATTAGGATGACAATTGTGTCAAATGCAAGTCACTAATAAGAGGTCTATATCAAAACTATAAAGAGAAAATTTAACTTAATATAATGATTTTTAATCACTGATCCTATGTTCTTGGGAAGGATCTGTGATCCTCCCATCCAAAGGAGGGTTGGTGCAAACTGCACTATATCTGAGGAGACTTCATAGAGCAAATGTGGAAACTCAGATTGAAACAAAGAAGCAGATGGATAGATGGTGCAAATGATTTTGGATGGGCATGGCTGGTTTCTCAGTATGTCAATTTGGTATTCCTAGACACAGGAAGTATCAATGGAAATAACATTTACAACTCCCTGACCAAGTTTATACAGTACTGAAGTTATCAAAACAGCATGGAAGTTAAAGGGAATTTGGATGCCACGCATGATGTGCAAGATGGCATGGAAATAGCTGTGCATTATATTTCTTTTACTACTCTATGATAGGAGTCCTTAGTATTTCTTTAGTTGGCATAGAAACCTTATACCAGTCTTCCTGGTTCCTACAAGGTGAATGGTCATATCTCGGATTTTCTGGGATTTGGGTTTTTCAATTACCCATTCTTTTCTCATTATTGACTTCAATGACTATCATGCCATCTTTACTATAGCCAGCTGCACCAACATAGCATTTTGATACAGCATACTAGGCATCCAGATATAATAACATATATTTCAAGATATTAATACAAAGTTTGCAAAAAGAGACAAGTAATCAACTCGATAGCAAGGTCCTTTCTGATAAAGACAACAAAGGTTGACAAGTTTCAATGAGGGCATGCCATTTTATTCTTGTTACGGGTGTGTTCTCACTATCCAAGAGAAAGATCCTTAAGACATGGTGCTTCTGAATGATAGAGTTGTTAGTAAGTGAACAATATGATTTTTTCTTTTCTTTTTTGATTGACATAAAAGATGGTCCGGAAATAAATTTGGGAGAACAATAGCTGAAGAACTAAGACAAATGCAGTGTATAAAATTGAGATAAGTAAAACGCAAAAATATTTTTGTTACTTTGCACCTAGTCTTCTGAAAACAAGGAAAAGAAAGATGGGGCCCATGATGTCAATGCCTCATATATATCAGAGTAGGGTGAATGATGTGACCCAATGATAAAACACCATTATGTGTTGAGGTTGGCCGGTAAAGAAAAGAAAGTCCAAAAAACCTAAGCATGGTCTAGGAAAAAAAATGGTGAGTTATATAAGTGATAGAACTATAAGGCCAATGTAAAATTACCAAATCATATGAAATCCACTTAGATCACTCATAGGCCCTATTTGATAAATAAAAGATCACAAGGAAAACAGCAAAAGGAATTATAAAATAAAAATCCATAAAAATAAAAATTTATCCTGAAATCAAGAGAAAGTAATTTAGGGACTTGCTCCCGTCATTTCTGAAGCCTCAAACAAAACATTGTCATGCAGGCATTTATTGAGCATTATTATGGTTTTATTTTTAAGCTTCGTTGATTAAAGACATGTATGAGTATTTTGTCTGACAACTAAAGATTCTGTCAGCTGTAAAACAGTAATTTGAAATTTAGATTAAAAAACTGATTAAAATCATCATGGGCCTTATATTTCATTATTACTCATCATTTCCTTCATCAGAATTTATTCTTCCATTAAACCCTCAATGTCTAGGTTATAGAATTTATTGTTCCACAAAACCTGCATTCTGTGCATAGCTTGAAGAAGACTAAGAACCCTTTCCTACAGTTGCATCAAATTGGAGTCTATGTTATAGATCCCAAGAAGAAGAGAAAGCCAACTCTGTGACTACATGTGGCTTGACTAGATGAAATATAAAGCTATTGAATGTATCATCAGTATAAAAAAAATGATGTCCTCAATCAGCCAAAAAGTTGAAACAAAAAGCAAAAGTGGATCACAAAAACATTAACTAAGCTTTCTCCTTGATCAACATCTAGTTACAAGGATTCAACCAACTATAGACAAAAAAATAAAAAAATTTAAAAAAAAGTGAAATCGATGATTGAAGAATCACCATCAAATGTTATACTGGTGAGTCATGACACAGGAAGGCCATTGAAAACATGACTAAAGACTAGTATTGTTGGATCACTGCCTGTAGAAGAAGGTGTGAGTCTCCAAGGACTCAACTCCCTCACAAGTACTCTCATCCCAGAAATAGGCAACATACATCAGGTTATGCATCTGGAAAAGGCAGCAGATAGGGTGGTGCAATTGAACTATCCTACTTTCAGAGCTGGGCAAGATCAGCATCAGGTAACTCAAGTTTCTTAATTTCACACCCGATTTTATGCTACCATTATGCAATCCAAAATTAGCTGGATTCTCCAACATTATGATGAAAGATTCCAACGTCTTACCTTGGATCAACTTACTTCATTAAAGTTCTAGCCCAACCTAAACAGCAATCCCACAAGACTGCATCCAAATGGCATCACTA
Source organism: Elaeis oleifera (assembly GCA_000441515.1). Taxonomy (NCBI): domain Eukaryota; kingdom Viridiplantae; phylum Streptophyta; class Magnoliopsida; order Arecales; family Arecaceae; genus Elaeis; species Elaeis oleifera. The sequence goes on from KE504661.1 coordinate 1,765,484, forward strand.
CCCGATCATAAAACAGTAATGCTGAGTAGAATTCTAGATCATTTTCTACAATGAAGCAGACTAGTATCAAATTGTTATAAAATCATAAATGATCTACATTTTTGGTGTTAAAAAAATCTCGACTTTATGAATTAAGACAAAAATGAACTACAGACACAAATCAGAAAACACAGAGCCAAAAGAAGGCAAGCCAAGTATTATAACTCACAGCCTCTTTCAAGAAGACGGAGGACGCGAAGCCCTTCCACCTGGGATCAATATCGCGAATGATCTGGTCGATGTCGGGAAGTCCCCAGGCCCCCACAATCGCATCCACCATAGGGTGAAGCAACACATCTCCTGCAGCAAGACCAATCAATCAATCACATTGAACAAAGAATCCAAAACCCTCCACTCCGAAACCCTAATTTTTGCCAACCTCTAGCTTTCACCGTTCGCAGCCGCGGTCGTGGTGGATGTCGATGCCCCCGATGATCAGTGGGAGACCCACCTCGAGCCTGGGGAGGTCGAAGTCGTGGCCGACGCGGAAAGTGAGAGTCAACGGAGGGTGGGGATGGTAGTGGGGCTTCGGTTATTGCCGGGTCCTCCTGCGCTACCCGCGCCGCGGAGATGGCGGCCTCCGGCGGCCGATAAAAATAGTTCGGGCGGAACGAAGCATCAATTAACTGGTAAAACTCTCTCCAGTAAAAATAAATTAGCTTAATTATGCAAAAAATTCTTATCCTTTCGAAGATTTTTAATTTCATTCTTAATTTCTATTTAGTACTATCAATTATCTAATATTTAAATTATTTTAATTCAGGTTCCGACTATAATTTTTATTGATCTATTGTGACAGAATTATCATGTAATATGACGTGATAGTCTCATTTTTTTTGGTGTTGAAAACTCCATCACAGGATACATCACAGCAAAACAACTGGAATTATGATTAGAATTTAAATTGAATCAATTTAAAAATTAGATGACTTACTGAATAAAAATTTAAGATGGAATTAAAA
>KE504661.1:1793314-1814601 GCA_000441515.1 Elaeis oleifera
TTATTTATATTATATTATTATAATATAATATAATATTTATATTATATTATTGTAAGATTAAAATATATTAGAATAAATTAAAAAGATTATTTTCTCGATTGATAAAAATGATTTAGCCTCCCCTTAGGTGGATAAGATTCTCCTCCATTTGATAAGTAAATGCTATCTATAGGAAAGTAATTTATCCGTCTTGAAAAATATAAGAACATGAATAAATTGATCAATGAGAAAGTTGATCAACTATTTCATGATATTACCATAAAAACAACCCTTAGGATTCCAAGAATTAACACCCATCCTTTTGCCTTTTATATAAGGACCATTCACAATCTGATTACCCACATAACTGAGAAGTCTCTAACCATTCCAATCAATTCCATTCATGAAACATCATTTGCTGCCACTAAGGCTGTTAGTCTAGCTCATTGTTCGATTCATTCGAAATATTTGAATCATTTTCAAGTCGTGCTCGACTCGCTCGTTAAACTATAGAACCAAATACAAACAAGATTTTTAAAGTCGATACCCTAACGATCCAAACTAAAACAAGCCTTTATTCGATCGTATTCGAATCGATAGAAGCTCGATATATATTTTATATTTTATATATATTTATATACATATTATACTAATATATTATTTTTATAATTTTTAGTATATTATTTTTTAATATATATATATAATGTATATTGTACATTATAGTATTATATACATAAGCCTTAATAATCACCGTTGGATCATTGATCCAACAGCTGAAGAAGGTCATATTTATCATCGTTGGATCAATGATCCGACGGTGATGATCAATTGATCAATTAACCCTAGCCTATATATATTCTCTTACACTCAAACCCTAACCCTTAGACCGTCTCATTTCATTTCATTTCATCCCTCGACCTCTCCACCTCTCTTTATGGCGGGAGGCACGGAGGACCTCTGGCCGCTCAATTCGGACCTTCGTGAGCACGATCCAGCCATCCTCCCGCACCACACGCACGAATCAGGTCCACCATCCATCCCACCCCATCAGCCACAGCAGCGGCGGCAGGAACTTTACCTCCGCCCTCCACCGCCGTGGCCTTCTCCTCCCTCACGACTGTGCCTCCAGTCTTCGATCATCCTCTTCCAGCATCCACCCCAATCTTTTCGATCCCAATCTCGCTGTCGTCGCAGCTCTCGGAGCCGAGATTTTCGATACAGAGGCGAAGGTTGCCGTGGTCGAGGTTGTGGAGGCTGTGGGCATCGAGGTCAGTCTGTTGTGGTGGCTTCCTTATGGGGCCAACAGTGGAGGACTCGATAATGTTCGGCGGCTTGGAGGTATCTCTGGCGAGGAGGTGCAGGCAATCGGCATCAGGGTAGGGGATATTCCGACAACGGTAAGGAGGATTCCGACGTTCGGTGGAGTAGTCGGAAAATCTAGCAAGGTATGGACGATCATCTTGCACAGAGTCAGCATGATTTCTTCTTTATTTTTTTTATTTCTTCGAATATTATTTCCATATTACTTTAGACGAGTCGAACTCGAGCCTAATTCGAACATAACGAGCTTAACAAAATCGTTCTCAAACAAAATTCTCTCGAATACATTCGAATCCAAACCAAACATGAACTAAACAGTAGTTCGAAGCAGCCGATTTCGAACAGTGGCATGTTCGATCATGTCCGATTCATTAACATCCCTAGCTGCCACAGCTCTGTACCAAGGCCATGTTGAAGAGGATAAGTTATTGATTAGATGAAATAAGTCGTGATTAAGTTCAATTAAGTTAACTTTAAATGATTCATCGATCATTCCAATTGTATGTTTGTTATGACTTTCTAATGATTTTTAATGTCTTTGCTATCTAATTCGTGTTGCACATGCAGGAATATGCTACTAATGAAGAAAAACAACTACTAGAGAAGGTGGCTGAAGTGCTAGAGAGTTCAAGGAAGACAAGGTTGGCGTGCACTCCTTTCATCTAAATATCAAATACATATAATACTTACTTTCTTATGTTGCTCCTAGAAGTTGCAAAGTTGAGAACCCGTTGTAAAATGGTCTGGTGATCCAAAGTTTCTACTTGTTTATTCTTTTGGAAATGATGCAGTCCTGCTCCCCATCATAGATGTGCAAAATAGAAGATTTCATTGTGTTTAGATCCATGAATAAATTTGTTTATATTATTTTGTAATCTAGTTTGGTTGTATCTGTGACAGTGGATCTAGAATTCCCTACTACATTTATGCCTGAAACTGAGTTGTTTGCAAGTTGGTGAGGTAACAGGGCTTGTTATTGTAGTTGTTCTCAAAATTAGCAGGTTTGGTCAGTATAGAATTTTCATTGGGCCACCAATTCTGTGTGAAATTTTTCCTAAACTTCTCTCTCAGGTGTGTCTCTACAAATTAACATAATCTGCAAGGGAAATTGCTGTGCAGTATAGCATAGATGGACACTAGGGTGGATATGGTGGATCGATGTGGCTGTGTTAGCAGTCTAGACTGTCACTTCTATTCTGGTAGCAATATGTGGCATGGCCATTGGTTAGATGATATCCTGATACCTATGACTTCTGCTTTCAGATCTGCTGTGATGCCTAGTAGCTGTGGATAGATAAGTCATTGGTATCAAGATATCTAATCTTGCACTCATGAACAGCAACTAATCTGATCTTATCCATATTTTAGGAAACTCTTAACTTGTTATGACCATGCATTTGATATTCTGGTGCATAGAGTCTCTAGAAATCTGATAGTCTTTACAAATAATTCTGCAAATGTCCATTTTTAAAGATTTTCATAACCCATTCTGCAAATGTCCATTTTTAAAGATTTTCTTAACCCATTGCCATGTCTTGCAGATTGATCCGCCTGAAACTGTAGTCAGCTTCATATAGTCTAGAGGACGTGTTCGGATGATAAAATCTGAATATGTATTTCTCGAATGTTTTGAAGCCGAAGTGTGGGAAGTTGACTGGCCATCATAGTTGTAGACAGGAAGAATTTTCTTGCATGCTTTGGATGTCTTGACAAACGTCGGGTTCAAGAAATTGTTCAAGAGAGAAAGAACAGGGACTGGATTCATTAGGTAAGGATTTTTAATGTATGTTTCATATACAAAATAATTAACAGTCACCTACATCATCTTCATTCCATCAAATTATTCTAATAGCCATGATATGCTAGGATGGATCAAATTGGAGCATGGGGCAGTGACGAAGCCACAGCATCAATAGATGATGCATCAGATGCATTTTCAAAAGACAATAAGAACAAATTTTGCAGACAGTACAGTCATTACTGTTGCTCACAGATTCCAGATTCCAAACCATGATGTCTATGGTTCTCACTGTTAGTGATGGTAAGCTCCCTGCGTCCATTCCATGCAAGATCAGTCATCCTATCAGGAAGTCATCCTATCAGGAATTATGCATCACTTCTTGTGCTATGAAACATTTGAAGTCCATGCATTTAAACCAAAACATAATTGCATAATCAACAAGCCTAATTACCAGCTACCATCAGAGAGCATTTCCTGCTAGTAAAGATTCTAGTCTAAAATGTTTCTACGAAGCATTATCATTGAAATTGGGAAGAAGATGATGAAATGACAGATTTTCAAAATTATAACTAATCGTTAAAAATGTCTAAAATTAACAATCCTTTAGTATCGGGTTTAAATTGATCAATGATGAACAGAGCCTTAATGTGTGCTTCCACCTGATTTCTTTAAGTCTCCGTGCTTAATTTCTTAATCAAGAATTTTCACATTTCATCAGGCCTACTTGGGGTTCATATTTGTCATCAATATAAGTAAATTAGGATTTCTTCTCTATGCCATATCACATTTTCATTAGCTAATCCTTGTAGATACTTGTTTGTTGTCACTAAAAACTTCCTCCGATTCATGGATAACCATTTCTTGCCATCACAAGTTGTACATACAATGAGTTCTCTTACCAGTCTCTGTTGTTTCTTGACCTCATCTTTTCCTCATCTTTCTTAGCCATTAGAAGGCTACTCATCTCAGCAAGAGAACATAAGTGCTGTATATCTTTCATTTCTCTTGTAGTTTATGGCAGAAACACTAATCCCGATTGCTTTAGTCTCTTTCCTCCATGCGTTAAGGCAGCAGAAAGGAAATAACAAAAACCATGTCGTAAATCATACTCAGTTAAAGCGATCAGGAAGATACTGCGGTTTATCATTTGCCAAGAGAGTTGGCAAAGAGAAGGATGTGCCCTTTAGAAGGGCAAATTAGATTTACAATGCTCACTGAAGACAGCATCTTCTGCCATTTGCTTTTGGTTAACTTTCTTTACTGTTATTGATGGATGTCTATAAAGAAGTATTGTGGGAGCAGCATCATGAGTTTTCTTTGACCTTTCATCTTTGCACAAGCATTTAGCATCCAGATCATCATTTATCTTCTATATGTCAACTAGTTTCTTGCTATTCTTGTTACATGAAGATGAAAATTTAGAGCAAAAGTAAACATTTTTCATAAAATTTCTGATACATTCACTTAAAATTGGGTTATACCATCCTCTTCAAATGTGAGAATTGAATTGAATTTGAATTATTGAGGATTGTTGTAATGGTGGAAATAGATTGTTGTAATGGCGGCAATATTACGACCGTTCTTTACCTAGATAGTAATCTTACAGATGAATATGAAAAGTATAGCCTTCTCACCCACCTTGGCTACTAGACTCTTTGATCCTTATCCTACTGCAACAGTTAGCAATAATTTAGCTCTCTCATTACCTGCCTAATCTCAAATGTATCAGTTTCTTTCATTCAAGAAGTTATGCCTATTTGTGGTATTTATGTAATAATACCTTTCACATTCATCTGAAAGTTGCAAATATTTTTAATAAATGCAGTCAAAAGGATGTAAGCAGGAGGAACAAGCATCAGGGCTCCACCATGTGTTTCAGTCCACCTTTGACAGCAAAGGTCTAAGATGCGCCTCCTGGCTACCTACAGGACATCTGAAATTTTGAATTTACATAGTTCTTTTATTTGAATTTTATAATAATAATATAATGCCTAACTACATACTCAATTTCTCCCATATCTCCAAAATAGGAAGACATAAGCTTTAAGGGGCATAAATATGCATCTTGAAAGACCTTCACGCATATCAATCCTCTCCAAACTCATCTATCAAGTTGCATTGCCCAGCACTAAGACTCTTGACTCCTGCGCCAAGTATTTACGTAACACTGCATATTTATCACTATTCCAAACAGGTATATGTGTGATGGAGCTTGAACAAATATAAGATCAATAAAAGGTGAGTAATGGGAAATGCAGTTTAGCAAATGCAAATGTTTTTTTCTCATACTTACATTAACATATCATCAAAATAATGTCTTTGACAAATTCTACTTCCTCATCTAATGGCAATTCAGAATAAAAATGCATAGACCACGACTGAAGTAGCTAACTAACCAAATATGATGTACACACTAAGAATCAACTCGTAAATGTTGAAGTCCGAAATGCCAATTAGCGGAAAGAACATTATAAATTTATAATATCTGTTATTTAGCTTTTCTCATTACCAATCATGTTAAAATAGTTTATTTAATTCAAAGAACCATATCAATACAAATACTATAATTTATTCAATCAAAAAATTGACATATATTTTGTTTATATGGACAGAGCTGCACATATAAAACCATAATTTTTCCAGAATTTCTCGGTATTGCATTAGATAGATGTTATTATAATGGCCACTATCCTATACTCAAACTATCCAATCAATCAGTGAACTAGGTAAATAATAGTCATTATTCTCATTGCAACATTAAATAATAACTTTAGAATGACCACGCAAATTGGGAACATCTCCCTTACAAACTCTGAAAAAAATAGTTTACAACTCACTTTAGTTTCAACTTTCAGATTCCTGAACCGAGCATCCATGAAAAAGAGATTAGCTTGTCATGAAACCAGAAAAGGACCACTTTTTAGTGAATACTGAATACGATAACGTACCTTCTTGGCTTACGGCTACACAATAGTTAAGCATATAGCATCTTCCGAGTCCACGCAGAGCGAATACGGCTAGGCTACTTCCATCTCAAATCCCATATTTTTGACACCTAGAAGACGAAAAACTTCTTCTTCGGCTTCCTTCGTTCATCTCCTTCATCTTCTTCTGGTTCACATCCTCCTCCTCCTCCTCCTCCCCTCATCATCATCGGTGCTTTCCCATCATCATCATCCTCCTCCCTCTATCACCTTTGGAAGGATCGAGGCGGGCCGCGTCCATAGCCCACTGCATCACTTTCTCCACCTCCTTCTCCGAAACCCCATCACCACCGCCGCCGCCGGCGCTGGCGCCGGCTTCGTCATCGGAATCTGCAACATCCGGCGTCATCAGATCCGGTTGCTGGATCCCTGGATTGGGCCCCGATGAGGAGCCCTTGAGGGTGGCGAACCTCGCCGCCAGATCGTCCCCGAGGATCCTCCCCCACTCACCATCTGCCGGCGCTGTTGCTCCCTTCCCACCGGTTTTGACGGCTGAGGCGGTGGCGCCGCCGTAGAGAGAGGAGGCGGGGGCGATTTGAGGGCCTCGAAGCGGCGGGCGAGGTCAGAGTCCAAGGCGTCGAAGGAGGAGGAGGGGCGCGAAGAGATGGGGTGGGAGTCGACGCGGAGCTTGAGGAGGAGGTCGTCCTGGGCAGCGCGGAGGAGAGCCTCCACCTCCGCTTCGGGGCGGCGAGGGAGCTCTCTTTGCTCTTCCCCTCCCTCTTCGTCGAGCCGCTCATCCCCTCGGAGACCTAGACGAACACCTTGGAGGAGGGCTATAAAAACTTTGGGCTTTCTTATTCGCCAACCCTGTTTCTCCGTGATGACTTCACTATTACCCACTCCGTTACGGTTGTTATTTTCACTCGCATCTCTCTCTCTCGCTCTCTCTAAATTCAGCCTTCACAAGCAAATCTCTCCAAAATAAATATACAATCTAAAAGAAATTATTTTAGTTACGGTTGTTATTTTCACTTGTATCTCTCTCTCTCTCTCGCTCTCTTTAAATTCAGTCTTCACAACCAAATCTCTCCAAAAATAAATATACAATCTAAAAGAAATTATTTTTTAGCTAATAAAAGTAAATGCAAAGTTAGCACCAGTGTTTTACCATCATTGCTCTCATTCTCCTTTGTGGCAATGTTGCTATAGATTATGTTCATATAAAATTCAAAATAGTATTTTGGAAGCAAAATATATCCATCAATTAACTGTTATTTAAAGCCTTGCTTGCAATATAAACACTAGCCATCCAATATATATATAGTTAAACTTGCTGATAGGCATGCTACAAAAAATGACTGCAGAAGAAACAGCGACATCAGATTAAATGAAAATCTAAAAAAGTTTAGAGAATTAATACATCTTCGATCTGCCAGTCGAAACCAACTTCATGATCTGTGCACAGCCTAAATGACCACTCCAGCATGCAAGCTGACATCCAAATTTCAACCTACTCAGAACAAATACAAATGGGATAGGTTTACATGGCAGGATGCATCAAAGATTACACATTTATGGCCAGTTGAGCTCCTCTGGCAGCAAAAGTCTTAATTATGAAGAAGAATTTAATCAAGCCACCGAGAAACTCCATCATCTTCACCTACCGCTGCGAGGATCTCAATGCGCACATCCAAGACAGCCTACATTCGATTGGACAAAAGTGAAAACAAGAAATTCATGATATTCTTTCTCACAAGTCTCAGATGCTGGTCCACATGAAACCGTGCCATCTAAAGGCATATAATAAGTCCGATGACCAAGTGAAGGTTGAGAAGGAAGGTCAAACAAGCATATGAGCATCTTGTAGCAGCATGATAAAAGAATGATAGGCACAATGACTTGTTGATACCAGATGAATGATGTTATAAACAAATATTAAAGTCAATAATCATGATCAGAAAATAAATAACGTTCAAAAAAAATAATGATTCAACACATACCAGTACAATATGGCACAAGAACAAATAAAGGATTTTACAATCAGATACCACTAGTAGTATGATTTAGTATAGTCATATTGTGCAGGCCAATAATGTGACTAGAAAACCCAATGCACCACGAAGATGGTAAGCCTAAAACATGAAGGAAAACAGACATGGATGAAATAAAGATTTGAGATTAAGCTTTGATCATGGTTCCAAAATTTAATCTATAATTCCTCACAATTAGAAAGTTACCATTGAGTTATTTAAAATGACATTTAGTGAAATCACTCGTGCAAATCAATGAGAAAATCCTAGCAAATAAATCCCACCAGTCAACATATTTTTTTTTTTCCAATACATTTACAAAATGGTGATAATCATAATTTGATAATTTTTGTTTTTGGTTTGTGGAAAGTCCAAGTATTCCAGCCAGCAATCCGTGGATATCTTCCTTTTTGTTTTCTCTTTAGTATTTTGGGCTGACGTGGAACCACTATCTTTGGGTGTATCTAGCCTTAGGTGCTTTGTTCTATCCACCACTATGGCTGGTAAGTTATCGAGAACCCCAGATCTAGTTAGTGCCCTTGCCCGTTTTTTGAATTTTTAGTTTACTAATCTTAATGAAATTTGTGGTGGTTTGCTGTCTTTTACTTGCACCTAAGGGTGCAAAGCCATTTACCTCGAAGGTAAACAATATCTTTTTTTTTTCTTTTCTTTCTTTTTTTCTGAAATTTGAAGTATGGAATGTATTTAGGATCAGGATATTCATTTGACATGGGGTTTAGTAGAGCTAAGATGGACCATCGCATCAAAATAATCAGAAGATCAACAAACCATAAATATATGATGCTTGACAGAGTATATGCAACATTATGATACTAGATTCAGCTCCAGCTTTTGTCACAAAATAGAAGAGCTGATGGCTAGTTTAACTGCTGCATACTTTGCAGTAATTAAGAAGAAAAAATGCATTTTACATCAGAATAGTTATGTCATTGTAATTCCTGGTGCTTGCATTACTAGGTATACAAAGTGATTCCCTTCAGGCTGTCAGTTTACAAAGAAATAATTCACACTCCATAACATCAGATTCCTACACTAAAATGGCAAATGGATATTTGTGGTGGCTTAATATAAAGAATAAGTGATAACATGTACATCAACATGAATACTACTGATACCACCTTCATTATACGTTCGGTGTCCAGAAAGCCAGTAAGTGATAATGTGTTAAATTATATGAATATCAATATGAATATTTGTTGCTCACCATGATACTATCAACATTACCATCTCCAACATATGACCAATGCACATACTGCCAAACTGATTCTAAAATCCCATAGATATCAATCATTATCTATGTTACTCAGACATTTCAGTTTGCCCCAACATACTCACACTGGACACACAGATGGATATGGGGTATGGTACCATGTTATGGGTTTGCAAGTAGAAATTCTTAAATATTAAGACAATCACTTTGGAAAATATTGAACCAAAACTCATACCTCAGTCCACACAACATAGATTGTCATTGCTGAACTTTGACTAAAATATCCAACTTGTATATGGACCGGTATTAGATTTACATTCATAACCATTTAGAGCAAATGTGGACATCCTGTAGTATTTGAATTTTTTTCACATGTCAGACCAAGGTTCGCTAAACCATGCCAAACCGGCCAGTTGGGGCACACCAAACTGCACTGATCGGGTACCAAAATCATTTAGGCTATTAATTCAGGATGTGCCGGTTCCAGGCAACCCCCCCCCAACCTCCTCCCACCTGATCAGAAAAATTGAGAGAGCACTCCCCACCTCCTATGTTCAAGGGTCCAGTACCACTCTCCCTCCCTCTCTCTCACTCAGGTTAGGCTAAGGCTTCCCTCAGCCCTCCCCCTTCCTCCCTCCCATCCTCCCTCTCCCTCTCCCACTTCCTCTCTCCTTTCTCCCTCTCCCTCTCCCTCTCCCTCTCCCCCTCCCTCTCTTTATGCATGCTTTAGAATGGCAACAGACCCATCCATGTTGAAATGGTTGCCAACCAGTACACCCTTTGATGGTAGTTCAACAAACCTTGCACCGGACACTTGATGACACCCTCAACACATACCATCAAATTATGATGCCATCATCATTATGTGTCCACCTTTTGCAATTTTATATAAATTTAATTCTAACTTAATAACTAGCAACTATTTTGTCGAACTTTATGACCTTAACAGCATAGGTGTAACCTATTATTTGCAATATGCATATGTTAATACATATTTGCACACACATATATAAGATACAACCATGTTCCAATGTCTGATTTTCAGAAAATTACTGTCAGACCCATGTCATGTGTCCAAGTAACACTGGATACAATTTATGTCCAATTTGTATCTGTTAAAACAAATATAGATACTAATTTTAATATCCCTTAATATTCTAACACATTTTTTTATCCCCTGAATATAAACAGATATGGACAAGGATAATACAAATATCCAGTCCATGTCTGATCCATTTTCAGCCTTATCAAGCACAAATGGAATATTTTGGGTCAAGAGCATCCCCACTACTTTCTTCGCAAGGAAGATGGAGTAATGTTAAGTCCACATTCGAAAAAGGTGGAATTAGTAACATATTTGGCAACATCTTTCATGCACTCAGCAATCAGAAACAAGCATGCACTGAAGCACAATTGAATCTAACAGCCAGCCACTTGACTATCTGCTATTGCAGCAGAAATTGTAGAAAGAGTTAGATAGGCTCTGAATCATGAAAGGACGGCTTCAGTTGAGAAAAAATGCCGTATGAATTGGTTGCATGCTGTTGGCCCAATCTTCAATTTTCTATGCTGCCACTAAGGTTAAGATTAATTGGAATCCAGCCAAGAAACAAGAATAACTGGAGAACTCAGTAGAAACAGGAATCGGTTATCAATGATGTTGTCTACTTTCTATATGATTGTAAAGGATATAAAAAAAGGAAGGTCAGGCTTCCTTAAAAATAAAAAATAAATAGAAAAATGGGGAACAGGGGTGAGCAAAGAGGAGACAGGACTCCAGCCTAGATGGATTCAGTGGCTTCATTTTTCCACAAATGCTGGATATACAAAAGCTACTAGAATTTTATTAAACGGAGACTTATAAGGAAGTTAATGCAACTTTCTTGCACTAAATCCTACAATTGAGGATGCAGATGTTTCAACGAATTCCGTCTTATATTTCACTGCAACCACTTCTAAATACAAGCAGCTCAATGTTAGCATCTCAACCTCAGCCTCTCGTGCTTCAAATTATCAGCAAGAACCTTTTGGCTTTCATCAGATGTAGGTGAATTTATGATGCAAACTACTGACTAATCAAATATTCTGCCCCCTCGTAACTACAAAACAGACCCTAGCTATGCCTAAAGATTGATCTTCACAGACCATTCGACAACTGTATCTTGTTTATCAGTTGGGTTTAGAGTTGTTGACTTTTATTATTTTTTTTGGTTCTCATATTTGTCTAGGTCATATAGACTGAGAAAAGGGGATCATTTCTCCCCTTTACCACTTCCAGCAGCAACGGAAAGTCTTTCTCAACTTCCCAAAATAAGCTTCCTGGATAGTTCAATGAGGATCTGTTTGTTTACATGTAACTCAAGCTGGAAGAGTAATTAAAAGAGTTAGATACAACCTATGCCCACTTGCATAGTTACCGTAACCTCTATGAAGTCACTATATTAGCAGAATTCACCCCCAACTTCAATAAACCTCTGCTGACAACAAAAATAACTAAAGAAAGAAAGAAAGAAAAGCAAACAAGCAATTGATTGTAGTTCAAGATATTCTTGTTATTGTGCCTTTTCTCTTTGCCTTTTCCAAATTAATAAATAGGTGGGAGTCCTGCTAGACCAAAGAAATGTATGTACGCATATGTATATATATGTGCATGCATACATACATATGTATTATGTACGGATGTATGTATGCTCCAATGTCCAATCACAGACATCGAATCTCATGAGGAATCACTATTCCATCAAGATTATTTGTTACCTCTTTATTTTGCTCGCTGATAGATATGCTCCCAGTTTTGGTCAACATAAGCTTCTTTTTTGTCCTTTTCATTACTATTTGAAAAAGAGTTAAGAGAGATGCTTTTTTCAAAGAGGAGTAAATGCATGGAAGTGATTAGGTTGTTGCTTTACAACAAATGGCCAGCCGCACCAAGATAATTGTGTTCTTTAGTATGTAACTAAAAATTGGTTCTCAATGCATTATTCGATTTTAAGCATTAGAAGTTTATAAAATAGTTATTTTAAGAGATGTGGAATATTAGACATGTGGTATTCTTAGTAGTGCCATCAACTTTTGCAATTTCAGTGTAGAATTAAAGACTTTTCCATATTCGGCCTGTTAGCAGGTTACTCCTAAAGGTGATGAAGCATAGGACCCATACAGTAAGTTTCTCATACATGTTACTAGCATGAAGAAAGTCTTGATGCACAAGTTTAAGCACACTAATAAAAACTTGCAATCACCAACCTCAAAAGATATAGAGTTATTGGTCGGCTATCTGTATGGTTAGCAAGAAACCACTTACCAATGGATTTCTGCAATTAACAAGTCTACATTCTTCAAGCAGAGAACCTTCCAACATCCAGCTCTCCCAGACATCAAAACTGTGACTTGCAAATACAAATTCCATTCTTCTGTTTATCTGGTATGATGGAAACTTCTGTTAAACTCGATCGATAATGGATAAATTGCATTGTTCGAAGAATACTAATTTAATTACTAGCATTTTAAGGCTATGGAAGAGCACATCTACATTACACCTTAATGAGAGATAACACCCTGATTTAATGGTTACCATGTTACATCAACCAAATTGTGAATGTGAACAATCATGTAAGCATATGCTGCCTTTCAGAATCTTAAAAAAGATAATCAAAGCCCAAAAAATTGCCATGTTACAGTATTACCAACATCAATCCAGTCATAAAACTACATAGAGAATGGCAACCATCAAAACGCTCTCCTATGAACATCCATTCATTTAATCAAATTGATAGTATTGTGGGGGACGGCATCTTTAGTCCCATATCGGTTGTGAGCCAAGAAGAAGTATAGTTTATATGGATAGAAACCTTCTCTCACCCGTGAGGCACCTTTTAAAGGGCAAAACTATACGGTCTCTAGGCTAAAAACCGGGCCAAAGCAAGCAATACCTTATGTACGCAGGAGCGGAGTTAATCCAACAATCCGAGCCATCCGACCCCTTGACCGCACTATTAGCGCCCATCGTGGGGCAGCCCCTTGCCCACGCGCAGATACTCCCTCTTGACTAGAGGGGCTAATGTTGTGGGGGGACAGCATCTTTAGTCCCACATCGATTGTGAGTTAAGAAGGAATACGGCTTATATGGATTGGTACCTTCTCTTCCCTGTGAGGTGCCTTTGAAAAGGCAAAACCGTGCAGCCTCTAAGCCAAAAACCGGATCAAAACAGACAATACCTCATGTACACAAGAGCGGAGTTAATCCAGCCATTCGAGCCATCCGACCCTTGACCGCAATAGATAGATTAATTATAACTGTAAAGTAGTAAGATTTAAAGAAAAGTTACTTAAATGATGCAATAAAATTACTAAGAACATTAATAGAGTTGTGACAAAGTGGAAGTGGTTGTCGTGAGATAAGTAAAATTCCAATCATGTTGGCTAAACCAAGGAACTTATCCAAGCTGAATCTATCTAGAGCTGCTAAAGATAAAAACATATTGTTATGATACAGAGGTGTAAGTTATTGGCAGAAAATATAGATTCCAAAAGCTAAAAAATCTACATTAACAGAAATAGGCGAATCCTAAATTGGATTTATGGAACTATTGGAGAAAACATTTTGAAATTAGTAAAACTACTTCAATAGAAATAGAAAATGAATGAAGCTATAGTCAAAATCTATAGCCAAGTGATGCCATGATAAAATCATTTACATTATTGTGGATCTACAATTCAAAAAAATAAGAGATTGATGCAGATATATTTAATGAAATTAAACTAGATTGATAAAGTGAACTGGTGCTTCAAGGATTTATGTGATCGTCACAACTGAATGTGAAGTGGCAGAGAAATGAGTAAGATAGTGATGCAATCCCTTGGGCTAGGTATTCGAAAATTGAAGATATCATGGATGTAGGTGCTGATTGTCCAAGTTGTTGAATGGCTGCATGCAAATGTTTAGCAAGTCACAATACCCATGGGAGTGCCCACCAGGCATTGGCATGGCATGGCATGATTTTGCCAGTGCCAAACCAGCATGGCACCAGCACATGGTAATGAAAACTTGAAGGCCTAGACCAGCAATTCTGATTTCTTCGGCAAGCCAGATCAGGAATTAGATGACATAAGGGAATAGCATGGATATTTTATGGTCCTTTTAAGGCTCTAAGATCAATAGGGCAGCAATGGCTTGACAGATTAGTAATTTTAGAGACAAGACACCTGGCTTGCAGCTGCTAACAGGACTTCACATTTGAAAAATGGTTGCTGATTTGTGCATAACCAGATCAGCTGTAAGATTGGATATAATACAGGGGAAAAGATAAGAAATGGAGATTCTATGTAATCCAAGGTTGATGACTTAACTGCTTGAAGTTGGGTTGCAATGATTTTGGTGGCTTTTACAGGTTTTATAACCGCAATTTCAGATTGTTTTTGCTTTGAGCAAACTGCAGCTCATAATAGAGAAAAGGAAAACAAGAAAGTTGTGGGGATCTGGTGGATGGATCTGCTTAACAAAATGGCACACATCTGCCATTTAGATTGGTTGCAACCAAAAAATTAACAACTGGATGAAGGAATAAAAAGAAAGAAGAAGAAGAGGAGGAGGAGGAGGAGGAGGAAGAGGAAACAACTGACTTATTCACTACTCATCAATACAAAAATAGATAATAGCAAATTGGTTACTGACTTGCGCACTCATATCCAGATAGGATTTAACAGGCTTTGGGACCCAAGATCTCCTCATATTACCTACTTTAAAGAGTCCTTTTGGGTCAAAAGCAAGTTTCAAGCTTAATTAGGTTATTTGGTTTCTTGGGTACAAGAAATGAGATTGTTATTTGTAAAGAAGGGGCAGGATTGCATTCTTGCAATTCTGTTAAACCAATAATTATTGCTCAACAATCAGTGTTTAAAATCAAAAAACTTGCAGCTAATTTAACAATCCAGATTATATGTGATGAACACAAACTATTTTCTGCTTAAACTTTTATCCTTTTATAATTTCCTTAACTTTATCCGTTCATTATCTGGACTTACCAGCATTCAGGCCATACTTGTGGTTTGGGGATCTCCATTGAAGTCCAAATCTTCATCATACCATGCTTAAAAGTCAGATCACATCAAAACACTGACATTGTATATGCATAGTGGCTTTTAATAAACAGCAGGCTAGTCTACATTTCTTTGTTATCACAAATCAATATTCTTTAGAAAGCCAACATTCAGTGGGCATAACTATTGTTATGATTTCAACTAATTGGAAAATGCTGATTTGACTTTGAATTCACACCACCAAATATTCTTAAGAAAGATCTGAAGGTGATGCTTGAAAAGTGAGGCTCAGTTTGCAATAACATTAACAAACTTTGCAATTCACAATTTAATATCATTGATATATCTATCAGCACAAAAAATGCTTGATATCTAGGAACTGTTCGCAACAGAAAAAAAAAGCCATAAATAAAATTGCCTTGTCAAAATATCTAACTCATGGGTTGATGCATGCAAATAATAAACTCTACCTGCAACAGTTTTCCTCCAGCAGCAAAGGATCTCAATCCCAGTGTGTCCTGAAAAAGGAAATGAAGAGATCAGTAATGAGGAACAATAAACAAATCTTATAGTGCTTATACTCCACAAAATAAAGGTGGACAAGATGCAAAAAATATAAGCAATAAATTCTTCAAAACTACACCTTGCTTCTAAAAGAGACAAGAAATTGTGCAGCTGGATCCCTTTGGTTACATTGCACATTGTATCTAGGAACCAACCACCACCTGGAACTCTTTGTCTTGATACATGAAATCCTGGACGATCTCTTGCATGCAAGGCTATAACAAACCATCTTTAGCAGTTCACCTGATTTCTGCAAAGCCCCATGCTTACTTCCACCTGCTTCTCAGGAGTTGATTCCAAGTTTGATTCATCAAGATACATCTGCTTGTTTCTAACATTTTCTGGTGAAGCAAATCGAGAACTGGAACTTAGCATTTGCTCCCTGCCACTCATAGCAGTGTCTTCATCTTGATGCGAGGTACTTTCTATTTCCGCAAGATCATCTAACTTTAGTTGGCATCGCTGGCGATCTGGTCTCTTTTTACCCTTCTTCCTGGATCTACTACGCTTTCCACTCGTCCTAGAGCCAATATTTTGAGACAGACTTGAAACTTCTGACTGAACATTGGACTCACCTTGCTTCTTATAGTATCCTTGGATCAACTGACTCTCATCTGTCAACTGCTTATTATCACAAGCTTGTACAGAACTTTCTTTCACTTGTTTCTCTGATTGGTCATCTTCATACTCAATTTCACTTATTCTTCATCCTCATCAGAAATGGCACTCTTCGGGATAATCCCATCGAACAAAAATGATTGCAAAACAGAGACAGCTTTCTCCCTTATTTCCATCCATACCTCTTCACTGTAGTCTGCACTTTGAGGAAGAATCAACACATTTGGCATCTCCCTAACCTGAAATTTACATACTAAGATAGCTGAATATTTGCCAAAATAAAAGGAAATTGTAGCCAACATGTAATTGATGGATCTGTAGTTAATAGACTACTCTACACATAATGTGGGAACAGCTAAAGTGTTTAAAATAACTGGCTGAAGTGTTTGAAATAACTGGATTAATTAAATAATGAAGTAGTTAAAGATCATATATTTCAGTATACTGGAAAAATGAAAGAAGTTATAGACATGCAAAAATAGGGAACAACCGCTTGCTATAGGTACTAAAACATAAAAGAAAGGAAGCAATTATTCAAATATATAGATAACACTTTTAATTGAACATTTTCTCTAAAAGAGAATCTTGCATATTCTTCTTAGAATTTTATTATATGACAGTACATCGTCATTTTTTATTCTTTATAGCTTGAGATATTAAATCTTTGACGTAAATGGCCTATGCATGTGCACTCACCTCCTGTATAAAGCTCACATAAGCGTTATAACTTTGTGCTCTATGAGAAATTCTTCCAGAGAAGACATGAAAACAACCACCTTATGTGCAAAAACCAGGATATCATTACAAAATACTTCATGTTGTCAATTTAAGTTGACTTCCATTTATAAAGTGACCTCAATGAGATAGAAATTAAATTATAACTTTCTGTCTCCAAACCAAATCCAAACAAGAATACCATCTACACTTCATACCCTAGGACTATTGTTCATACCCATGCTTCCATCCATTGAGGTCCCTCAGCACCATCCAAAGCAAAACCAGCTACAGTGCCATCTATTAAGAGCCGTTTTAAAGCACAATCATCTATCAGCTGACTGCTACCTGTATTGACAATGAATGCCCCTGCGGACAAGCAAATTCATTCTTAGAATGAAAGCATAATGGGAAGGTACAACATTGAGATAAATTAATCAGCAAAACCATATGAAGGAAACATACATCTAAAAAATGAAAATTTTTATTGAATTACCGGGCTTGATATTCTGCAGGCTTTCTGCATTGAGAAGATGAACAGTTTCATCTGACAGAGAACAATGAAGCGTAACAAGGTCACTTGCAGCTAGTAAATCATTTAAAGTATCCATTCTTCGAGCAGCAGAAGGGAAGGTAACGGGATGCTGCCTTGATTTTTCTTTCCCTACATAGGTTGTCATAAGGAAGTTAAAACACTAACTGGGAATCTAGAAGTTCTTAAGAAACCCTACAGAGTGCATTTGCAGAATACATCCATTTAGAGGCATGAAAGTTATGTGAATATCTTATAATATGTTTCATCTACATTTACATACTCAAGATCCACAGTTTTTTTGTTCAAACTGCTTAATTGGCCCAGAATCAACTAACAAAGATATGTTATAGTTCTCCACACTGGATGGCTATATATGTACACATACACACACACATATATACATATATATACACATACATATATATACCTATACAAATACATATACATATATATATACATGTATATATATACCTATACATACACACACACATACATATGTATATGTATGTATGTTTGTATACATACATATATATCTATCTATATGTATTCATATATGTGTGTGTGTGTGCATGTGTGTGTGTGTGTGTGTGTGTGTGTGCATACATATATCTTATAGTTCAAGGATGTAAGATAAGTATAGTTGGCACATTTCTTTCATGAAGGTGATACTGTCAATTTGGGTTAAGGCAATGGATGAAGATGGTTGACAAACAAAACAAACAAGAATGAATAGAAAATAGATTTTTAAAAAACGAATATGTGATTCAAAACTTCACCATCTTTAAACAAAGAATGTGAATACTTTAAAACCAGAAGAAATCTGATTTTAGAGACTTGATAGCTTTAACAGAATCTAAAAACTAACTCACTTGACATGCTATCAGTTTTCACACCCAGAAAACATTTCTCCAAGAGATTACTCGGTTTCACTTAATAAATGCAATTCAACTAAAACCAACACATAAACCTTAACCATGCTTTCTAAGTTATCAAGAAGAATCTCAACCCAAATGTTGACCAGTTTTTAAAGTGCTGGCTTCTAAGTAATAAATAATCGTATAAAGCCATAACATACCATTAAAGTCATCTAAAACATTACAAAATTCCCAAAATAGTACTAAAGACATATCTAGAGTGTTGACTAGTAATACCAAATCCAAGCCTGGAAATATCGCACATTACTGCGAATAAAAGAAAGGTTTAATAGTTAACAAATGATAAATAATTGTGAATGGCACCTCAGTATATTTGCAACCTTTTGTGGCCGACTCATTAATGTTACTATAGATTAGCATAAACTTATAAGCAAGCAGGCAAAGAGACATTTCAAATCAACTAAATCAAATTCGAACTGTGTGGAGCATTAACTCCGATAAGCACATAAATGGATGCAAACTTCTACCGTCGACGTCGAATTAGTAAAGAAAGGATTTTGCACAAAATTTACCACAAAGCTTGCATTTAATAGCATGAACGCCACAAAAAAAAATGGAATAGACACATTGGACATCAGAGATTTAAATGTGGTATAATAATGGAGACCTCGTAGAAATCGAAGTAGAGGACGCTCATCCTGAAGGCGAGGCTCCTGGTGGCGACGCATCGGGCTGACGCCGACCGCCCGACGATCCCGACTACGAGCCCCGGCACCGGCGCATTCCCCGGCAGAGCGGCTGGACGGACCCGAGCCAGCCGGCGGCGGAGGAGGAGGCCGAGGACGCGTGGCGCGCAAGGAGGTGGGTCCGACGGAGGAGGCCGAGGAAGAGGGCCATGACGGTGTCGGCCACCTCCTCGGCCCGGCCAGCGTCGACGTGGACGAGGCGGAGGCCAAGGTCGGCGGCGAGAGCGGAGTCGACGGCGCGGTCAGCAGAACCAAGACAAAGGACGAGCTGCCAGGGCCGCAGGTGGCGCTGGGCGGCGCGGGGAGGAAGGCGAGGGAGTGGACGAGGACGGCGGCGGCGGACTCGATCCGGCCGTCAGAGAGGCGGCCGAGGCCAACCTGCTCGACGATGGCGGAGCCGGCGAGGGCTTCTTGTTCCAGCGAGAGGTCCTCGAGGCAGTTGAGAACCACCACCAAAGGGAGATCCGCCGTCTGATTCCGATCCGACGGCGATCGGCTGCCGCTCCGGTGGCCATCTTGCTTCTCCCCGAGCTCTCCCTCGGCTTCGGTTTTGGTTCAGTAGTTTGAGCTCCGACTTCTCCCCCTCCTTACGTTTAAATTTTAATAAATCTCTTTTTTCTCTCAGAAAAAATAATAAATAATATTCTTTTATTCTTTTCTTCCTGTATTAGAGTTAAAAAAAAAAAGGGAAGTAAAGGAAATGGAGGAGGGTTTGGAGGGCGGTCAAAAATGAGAGAATCCTCATATGAGTTATTATGCGAATGAAATGGATGGACGCGATTGTTTATGGAAAACTTGGACGGTAGATCTTTCTTCCGCATAAAAATTGTGTGCAAATCTCAAATTGGAATACGTAGTCGGAGGGGTTACCGTTTCTGTGACTTAAATGGGCTTCGGATTTAAAGTATTGGGCCGTCCCTTCACTTCTGGATGCAGAGAGCCCGGAAAGTTCACTATCATTCGGACTCCAGGCGTGTAAGTATGGAGGTACGTGGGCCGATGACTCTGTCGTTGTAGGTAGACCAGTGGGGATACTTTTGGGGGCGTTCCCGCTGGTTATTAAGTTAACCATTGGCCGCTCCTTTCCAGTAATGGCGCGGCAAGCGAGGCACTTCAAGTGCCGTGAAGTAAGTGAAGCAGCTGTGGAGCGCGGTGCACAGATGTAACTTAAACGCTCCTCAGTGAGCGCCACGTAATGTGGCAGATTAGCTTCTGGATTCGTGGTAATCTGAATATTGAGATTTGTTTATTTTTCTACTAAAGCATACGGCTGTTGGCCTCAAGTATGTGGAGTTTTGCACTTCTATGTGGAACAAGAATAATAGCTTCCTTGGGCTGCGAGGATGCTGGGATACCTAACGAGCGAGAGGGATGGAAGGCATGGCAGCTACTTGTCCTGCTCAAGGAAAGCATCTTTCCATCACCTTTGGTTCACTTTGGTGGACGAAAGCCTGCTGGTGATGATATCTTTGGACATTGGATCTAGCATATTTTTGATTTTGTGTGCAACTATTTAGCTTTTTTTTATTTGAAGCATATGATTAAAGTGGAGGATAATATGGAATTGGGGTATGGGTACAAGTTTCTTTTGTATTCTTTGTGTAAGGGTTGGTTAAATTGAGATCCGCAAGATATGATATTGGAGAAACATGCATTGGTACTAAAATAATGTTACAATGTAAACTACAAAGGATCACAGCATAACAAACAGAGTTAACGGACGATTGCCAACAATTTCTGATCAACACTACAATATCTTTCTTTATTCTATAGGATTCGGACCGGTCCACTTCATGGGCTTTTGATTATTTCTGAATATATGTCTAATCCAAGCTCTCATTTTTTTCATTGTATAGATGTAAATCATAAATTTTACGAAATTTTACAATGTAAATCATATATATATTAATAAATTTATTCTGAATATACATATATATATATAAATACATACATGCACATATACATACATAT
>KE504661.1:1819891-1841907 GCA_000441515.1 Elaeis oleifera
CTCCTCTCTTTCTCATTGAAACATGAAAGGGGATAAGGGATTAGGAAAAAAAAGGAGATTTGGATTTGAGGTCGGTAGTAATTTCAATATATATATATATATATATATATATAAAGAGGAGAGCCACCAACCAAATAGGGTGGATCATTTGATCTGTTTTTAAATAGGTTGCTAAATATGAACCCAACCTACCCTATTTATATGGCGAGACGGGCCAATCCGACGGGCCAACCCAAATTGATAGTTCTAATTGGACTCTATTATTTTTTTTTCTTCTCTCAAATATAGTTTAGTAGTTATTGTAAAAGAAAACCTCCTATCTTATGACCGACATGTATGTATTATAATGAACTTTTAAGTACTCACATCACCAAGGACTTTAGCCTCGTCCAACCTTTAAGATTATCTAATAGTTTTGAGAAAAATTATATATACATAACCACTATGATATACTTAATATCCTTTCTCATTCTATGATTCTATTTTTCTCTCCTTACCTAGGCCTAAGTAGATCAACCATCTGTTGTATGCGTAGAATTCAAGTATCTAATATAACATAATAGGAAGCCATCAAAATCACTATAATAATCATCATCTTAGAATAGCCATATGACTCCTAAATAATATTTCTCAAATTAGATCAGATAGTAAACCAACAAGCTATTTGACTCCCTGATCAATCAGTGACATCTGCAAGATATCATTATGATGTCATAATTATATTTTTATTTTATAAAAAATAGTAAATAGGAAAAAAATAAAAAATATATCTCTAATTATTCTCTCTAATCTATTCTAGTCAAATAATTAGTATAATATTATTCTTTAATGATAAGTGGAAACTTTTATCTTAATCACTAATTAAAGATCTAATGATAAATATATGATACCGGCTTAAAATGAAAAAGAGACATATGGTGCATCCAGACTAGATTTCTCTCGCTTGAGACATAGGCCTCAATCACTCTTTCCCTTTTTCCTTCTCTTCCTCTCAGTTTATCCCCTCTTCTTTTTTGCTGGAAATAGATCTCGCCTCTCTCAAATCTCATAGCCTCAACTCTCTTCACTTTCTTAGCTCAATATATACAATAGATGGAGGTAGATATCAGTATCAGTATTATTAATATTTGTTGAACATTAGACAATAAACTTTAATGATAATTGATGAAACTAATACTAGTATAATTAATACCAGCATCTACATGACTTCTGTCAATTATATTTTATACCAAAAATTCTCTCATATTTGATTTTATCTGTTATTTTTTATATTGATAACTTCTCTTCTATTTATGTTTACTTTAATTATTGATCTCTCAAATGGGTTGAACTCTATATCTTTCACTATTTCAAGTTGCAAAGGGATTGAACTATTTGATTCAACTTCTAAATGGATTGAACTCTATTATTTCTCCTCTCTTCTCCCAAATATAGTTTAGTAGTCATTATAAGAGAAAACCACCTATCTTATAACTGACATGTATGTATGTATAATAAATTTTTAAGTACTCACATCACGAAGGACTTTAACCTCATCCAACCTTTAAGATTATCAAATAGTTCTGAAAAAATACTTATACATAACCACTATGGTGTACTTAATATCATTTCTCATTCTATGATTCTATTTTCTTTCCTTACCTAAGCCTAAGTAGATCAACCATCCAATGCATGCACAGAATTCAAATATCTAATACAACATAATAGGAGACCATCAAAATCACTATAATAATCATATTACCTTAGAACAACCATCTGACTCCTAAATAATGTTTTTCAAATTGGATCGGATAGTAAACCAGCAAGCTATTCGGCTCTCAGATCAATCGATGACGTTTGCAAGATATCATTATGATGTCATAATTCTATTTTTATTTTAAAAAATTAGTAAATAGGAAAAATAAAAATATATCTCTAAGAGTCTAATTATTCTCTCTAATTCAATTTCTAGCTAGATAAATTAGTATAATATTATTCTATAATGATAAGTGGAAACTTGTATCTCAATCACTAATTAAAGATCTAATGATAAATATATGATACCAACTTAAAAGAAAAGAAGCACATGGTACATCCGAACTAGACTTCTCTCGCTCCAGACATAGGCTTCAATTGTCCTCTCTCTTTTTTCTTCTCTTCCTCTCAGTTTATCCTCTCTTTTTTTTGCTGGAAATAGATCTCATCTCTCTCAAATCTCATAGCCTCAACTCTCTCTAACTTTTTAGCTCGAGCTTGACTGCCAACTCTCCACTAATGGCAGATGAGGCTAACTCCAAAACCTTAGAACTCCTATCCTTAGATTTGTACTCATCAAAACCCTAGTTAGCAGTAACATCCTCATGACCTAGTCCTTTGCCTACGTTGATGTCTAGAAACACATGTTTGACATGATGGGGATGCCTATCACCACCATTGCCACCTACATTGTCGCCTTCATCATTAGTTCCCTAGCCTTCTATAACAAATATTCCGTCGGCTACACCACCTCAACATCTTCCTCACTATCTCCACCTCGACCCTATCCACGACCCTACCGGCCTCTCCAACACTACCACAAATACCTGGCGTGTCATCATGAACTCCATCTCCTACAACAAAGTCGACTTTGGAAGGGCAACTTCCAAGAGCTTGATCGGATGACTATTGTGGAGGCCTTCATTGAGATGTTGCCAAGGCCATCCACATCTCCAAGATCCCCTACCTAGTCCATGAGGTGCTAGATTTTGCCATTGTTGGATAGCTTGGTGGCTGTTATTTGGATCTTCACTCAAGAAATTTTGGGTTAAAATTAAAAGAAAACCAAATTGGATCAAGCAAGCTGGTCTGACCATGTTGTCTGATTCTCTTTAGCTTGATCAAGTTTTGACTATCTTTAAAAATTCTTAGAATTGAACTAGACTGATGACCCATTCATATTAAATCAGTTGAACCAACTGTACAGTCCAGTTTAAAACTATTGCTGCAAGGATCCGAAAGTGAGGTCGGCAATGAATCGAGCTGGAGAGCTAAGAGTTGCGCTGATATGAATCATGAGCAAAATCTGTAAAAAAGTTTCAAAATCATGAGGGTGCCCTCCGATTTAGGACCCTCCGATGCTTAAGTCAATCGGGACCTTGAGAACAGATAGTGAAAATGGAGAAGTAGAAAGCTAGAAGTGAGAGTTTGAGTGAAAAAAAGTGAAAAGAACTTCAATTTTCTTTGAGAAATTTAGCAAAGTTTTACTCTATTCACTTAGATTTGACTTACCTTCTGCAGAGCATTTTGTTCCCTTTATAGAGGGAGCTCGTTTAGGCCTTAAGAAAAGTTTGTTAGGCCATTGGAGATCTGTTAGACCATTAAAAATTTGTAGGCTGTTAGACCGTTAGAAATCTATTAAGCCGTTGGAGATCTGTTAGACTGTTAGATTGTTGTAACAGAATGGCCAGCTGTGTAGAGATCATCGGGCAGCTGTCTACGTGGCAAATGAGCTGGAATACAATTGAAAATAGTTACAGCTAAGCTGGATGACAGCTATCAGATAACCGTCCGCACTTCTGATGGCACATCGATAAGAGGTTAATGTGGAATAATTAATATCGATAAATATCTGAACTAGACGTCATACCTTGAGTGTCAGTAATCAGTTCAGTTCGAAACCAATGTAAGGTGATGGAGATTAGAATCAGATCGAGATAAGTATCCCACTCATTAGCAGTTCTAGATTAAATCGATTTAGCAGATAATACTGGAGAGACAGATCGATCTTGGATCGATGTAACTTGAGAGAATATTTACTTCAGATAACAATCTGCCGCCACATATCCAGATGACGATGAGGTCGGACTTATAATGAGGTTGGCCTAATGATGAGCTTACATCGGTATTTTTGTCAATCTGAGAACTCCTGAGTATAAGTCTCGAGGACATCAGTTGAGGTGTTATGATCCCTACAATACTTACCGCCCACTTCTGAGTCTGAAGAAGTTACTTCGGATGAAAGTAGTCCATGAAAAAAATTTTCAGCTTGTCTGAGGTGACGAATCCATACCGTTTGGTTCTTCAAATGAATCACTGCATCTTTCCACTCGAGCTTGAAGTGGGCAGGTCGGATTTTCTATATATCTAATAGGATTTTAATCTTTGATGTCTCATTTTCTTCCCTTTTAAGGATATATTATTTAAGAATATGACTTAGAACATAAATATCCTTGAGCTAATGTTGCGAAGTCTAATCCGTAAGTCCAAATGCTTTACATTGGATATTCATGAAATTAAACACTAAGTTGTCCTGATTTGGTTGGGATTTTCATGACCTTATCATGACTTTTTCTGACTTCATTCGGACAAACTTAGTCTTTTTTTTAATCTCATTTGATCGGAGATATTTGTTGCGGTCAAGGGGTCGGATGGCTCAGATGATTGGGTTAACTCCGCTTCCATGCATATGAGGTATTGTCCACTTTGGCTCTGACTATTTTTGGACTTCAGTGGGTTTTGGTCATTTGGAGCTTTACGATTTTGTCCTTTAATATGGGGAGAGAAGGTTCCAATGCATATAAGCCATATTTCCTCTTGACTCATAATCAATATGGGACTAGGGAAGCCGTCTTTGCCTTTTTCTGAGAAGGACTCTTAGCTGCCCCTCGATTTCCATCATAATCTTTCATTGCTGCTCTGTGGTACGTTGGAGCTGTTATACCGTAGCAGTAAGAACTTGGACTTATTAAACTAGAAGATTAAATGGTTGTAGATCTATCATAACTGAAGGTTGAGTAGCCTCTGGTGCACTTTCTGGAGAAGATGGTGTGGATAAGAATAGTTCTGTACCTTTCTATTTATCATTTTATTAAAATTTTAGAAATTGTCCTTCTTCTGGTGCCAATCTATTGCTGCAAGGCTCTAGAGGTGAGGTCGATAATGAACCGATTTGGAGAGCTGAAAGTTGCACTGACATAAACCACGAGCAAAGCTTAAAAAAAAGTTCCAAAACTATAGGGTGCCTTCTGATTTAAGATCCTCCGATGCTTAAGTCAGTCGGGGCCTTAAGAACAGATAATGAAAATGGAGAAGTAGAAAGCTAGAAGTGAGAGTTTAAGTGGAGAAAAATGGAGAAAACTCTAATTTCTTTGAAAAATTTAGCAGAGTTTTGTCTCTGTTCACTTAGACTTGACTTACTTTCTGGAGAGTACTTTGTCTCCTTTTATAGAGAGAGTTTGCTTAGGCCTTAAGAAAGTTTGTTAGGCCGTTAGAGATCTGTTAGACCGTTAGAGATTTGTTACACTATTAGACTATGAAAAATCTATTAGGCCGTTAGGTTGTTGTAACAGAATGGTCAGTTATGCAGAGATCGTGGGATGGTTGCTTACGTGGCAAATGAGCTGGAATACAATTGAAAGACAGTTACAGCTGAGCTAGAAGACAGCTGTCAGATAACCATCCGCACTTCTGATGGCACGTCGGTAAGAGACTGATATGGAATAATTGATATCAATAAGTATCTGAACTGGGCGCTATGCCTTGAGTGTCAGTAATTAGATTGGCCAAAAATCGACGTAAGATGATGGAGATCAGAATCAGACCGAAATAAGTGTCCCACTCATTAGCAGCTCCAGATTAAGCCAATTTAGCTGATAATACTAGAAAGACAGATCGATCTTGGGCCGATGTAATCTAAGAGAATATTTATCTCAGATAACAATCTGCTGCCACATGTTTAAGTGACGATAAGATCGGATTTATGATGAGATCGGCCTAATGATGAGCTCCATAATCGAGTCTTATATCAATATTCTTATTAATTTAAGAATTTTTGAATATAAATTCTGAAGACACCAATCGAGATGCTATGACTCTTACAATGAAAATCATCACCGTCAAACATGGCTTCAAATTGGCACTTGATCTCCATACCCCGTTTAAAAATTTCTTCCTCCTTTCCTTGCTCCGATCGAATGGAAACCGGTGTCCCCTACGCGTTTATTTGTCCGCGGGCCCCACGACGTTTTGACTTCGAAACCGCTTCGGGTCAGCTTTCCTACCTCTCGTCTGACAGCGGATCCTCTGCCTCAAAAATTATGCACAAATATCTCCTTTACTTGCGTTATTCCTCCGGAACTATAATCCCTCAAATCGGGTAAAAATCGATTTTGTTTCCCGAATCTTGATGTTAAGCATTTCTGTCTCTGTGGGTGATCCTTTGTAAGCTTAGTCGGAAAACAGGAACAGCGGAACCCAAATCTTAACAGTTTTTTTATTTAGGCAACTAGACCACCCTCCTGTCGTGGAATCGTAGCTGCTCCGCGCGTTCTCTCTCTGTCTCTCTTCAACCGCGCTTTCGACTTCCTTTCTCCCGAACACCCTCGTCCTCCGCGGAACTCTCCCACTCCGATTCCAAGAACCCTAACCCTAATTCTCCATGCAAGAAACCTAACCGTAATTCTCCATCTAATCTTAGCGCAAGAAGACGACGAGGGGGAAATCGGAATCTACGGCGGAACCCTCGTCGTCCAGCCGCTGAATCCGGCCCGATTGGCGGCGATGATGGATCCGCCGCCGCCACGTCGGAGGAGAAGAAAGACCACTCGCTGTCCCTGGAGATCTCCCTCCCCTCGCCTCCCCGGCCCGGCGGGGTCCCGCCGGCGCCGCCATCCACTTCAGTCGCCTCCTCCCCAACGGCCCCCCCGCCAACCCGGCCCTCTCGTCCTGGCTCGAGGTTCGCCTCTTCTACGTCCGCATCACCCCTGCGCTGCCGACGCCGTGCCCCCCCGCCTCACCCTCTCCCACCTCCGCCGCGAGATGGGCGCTGCGCTCGAGATCAACGGAGCCCGCGTCCCCAACTCCGATCCTACCTCCCTCCCCCTCCGCCGCGACCGCCTCGACCGCGATGCCGCGGAGGTCACCTACGTCAGCACCGAGGGCGTCCGCCTCACCGGGGCCGTCGATTTCGAGGTTTGCGATGATCGGGGCAATTTGATCCTTTGTGGTTCTTTGGAGAGGGTGGAGGCTCCGTGGAGCAATGGGGTAATTGGATTCGACAACCATTCAGGGTCGTGTGATAAGGATCCAAAGACCGGGTGGAGCATGGATTGCTATTCTGCCGCATCGATTTCTTCCTCTGCGTTCATGCAACCCAAGCTTGGGATCTCGTCGCCGTCCATCGAGGTCTATGTGGCCGGGTGCTATGCAGGGGTTCCTTTGATACTCACACAGACCGTTCAGCTCAGCCCGAGGCGGAAGGCCGTGAGGCCAGGAGCGCTGGATGCGATACCGGAGGGTGAAGAGACTGCTGGGAGGGAGCAGGGAAGCAATGAAGGCTTGATCCACGGCAGAACGCCATCATCTGTAAGTGGAGTTTTTTTTTTTTGTTAAAAAAAAACGTGCAATTTGCAATTTTGCTCCTCATTTCACATTGCTAAAACATGGTGAAACAGCTATTTTCTTTTACCTTTAACTGTTTTTGTTTTTGTTTGTTAAAATTTGATAATAGACAACAACTTTGCTTAACATAGGTTGTACGAACTTGAATTGCTAGAGCATTTTATGCTTGGTATAAGAATGTTCATGGTAAGAGTTAAGGGAATATTTAACTGCCTTCTCCTCCACATAACATTGATGAAGAGAATGTTGATGGATCGCCCGTAATAAGGAACTGAGTAACAATTAATAAAATGGTTCATTAATTTGGCCTAAGGATATACATGTAAAACATGTCCTAATCAAAAGGCAAGGTCGATGTGCTTGTTTGTTGTTAAGACTACTACTCATACCTGTAAAATGAAAATAAAAAGCTATAGACATCTTAATATAAGAATGGCTACAACATGGTCTTGCTAAGCCCATATTAGTGAAACCCCCTATTCGAATAGGAGGGTAAGCCTTGGTGCAATGATAAGATTGCTCCATTTTAACTTAAAGTTTATATATTTAAAACATGGGAACAACTTCTCTGCTTGTAGGCTAGGGCTGTGTACATATGACTCTCCCAAGACCTTGCAATGGTGGGAGCCTTGTGCACCGGACTGTCCTTTTAAGATATTTGAGTAGTATTTTGGTGAAGTTACTTTGTCCGTGTTCATTTTGCATGATTACATTTGTACATCAAAGGATAAATAGATGCTCTCTTGTTTGTGAAATTTAATTAATTTGTTTGGTGTTTAGCATTTTTTAAGTCATCCTGGTGAAATTGTTATAGTGAATTTTGTGCATCACATAAAGACTTTGCAAACTTATTAAGGAAGGGGGTGTGATGGAGTTGAGGTTGTGATTATTAGGGATATTTGGTGTTTTAGTCAAGCCTCAAACTCATAGGATTTGACACACATCTATTTTAGTCAAGCCTAATAGTCATAGAATTTGACATACATCTATTATCACCATAGATTGTTTTTTTGGGATCTTAAGGGGTCCTTGTGTCATCTTATGTTGGTTCTTCGATATGCCAAAGAGACTCTCGTAGTGACCAATTTGAAAACCCAATCATGAAGTAGGTAGGAGAAGAAGAAGTGCTTGGAAGGGGGGGAGTTTGGTATGAGAGGTGATTTGATCATAGAACTCATGAATCCTAGGTGTATTGCTTTGGTCTTATCTCATTAGAAATAATATATGCTCATGTAAGGGAGGTTTCATATAGCAATATTCCTTCTTACTGCCCCAAATCGGCTCCCACCCCTAAAAACTAGTTCCCGGGCAAGATTTCTTTAAGAGCAACGTGCACATAGATAGAGTCCACACAGTGTTCATATAGATAGGTCCACCTGGCAAATTGTGGGAAAAACCTAGGTTGAAGGACATCCTTTGATTTTTATCCTTTGATGTCCAAAACTTGTCTCTTTAGAAAAGTTATCCTAGAACTCCAAAAGAAAGGTCGAGTTTGATCATAATATTTTAATGGTTACATATCATCCATAGCATGTTAAGTTGATGTGCTCTCATTTATGTTCAATTTTAAATATCTAGTGGAACATTGATGAATGTAGAACCATTTTAGATCATCATAAAGGTGAACTTCTTCCTTGTTGGTGATATCTACAGATAACAACAGAATTTAAATCATATGCATGAGAGAAACCTGTAATATGAATATATAAATAAGAGGATTAGATCTAGCCTGATCATTGTCATTAGAGGGCACTTAAATTTTTTATGTATTGGAGAATTTTGTGAGGATATATGTTTCATTTACTTAGTGATACCTGTAAGTTTAATAGACTATGTATATTTATGACACCAATAGATGGATGCCAAACCAAAAGTCTTGGGAGGAAAATGTTAGGTGGTCAGGTGGACAAAGTGGAGAGTGCTTTGAAGTTTTTTGTTGAAATTGCCATGAAAGTAAATTTATGTATGTTGGTATGCGAGGCAATATTTTTTGTTAAACATATCATTCACGTATGGTACATACACAAAATATAGGGCAACTATATCATTTAGGTCAGGATGTTGATAGAAATTTGGATTCACATACAACAAATTCATGGTATTGTAGAGACAAGAGCATTGACATGGACGCTAATCTTATTAGGAAAGACAGGAGTAATTATATGCATGTAGGCACTGGAGTTGCTCTAGTAGAGGATAAAGTGATTTGGAGCCAATAAAAATTGCATCGTCATGTGCATGGAAGCATGAAGATTCCTTGATAAGACGGGAGCTTAGGTTTATGTGGTGAGGTTCCAGAAGATATATAAGACTTCAGGAACATTAATGGAAGATACAACAGAAAACATGAAGCTTATACTGGCTGAGATTGCCTTAACAGAAATAGATGTCCAAGGACTCTCAAAGTCTAGACCAATTGGATTGAATTTTCTTTCAGGAAGAAGAAATAGTACCTCTTTTTGAGAGTAGCATGGTTTTGCACATGGGATAAGAGTGTTTCAGTGTTTCTACAGCTATATGGTGTTGGTTTGTACAGAATACATCAGATTCTGAGGAAGGGAAAAGTAAAATCTGGTTTATATTTCAAATGCTTGAGTGGTTTTGTGAATATTTAAGTAATGCAACTTTTTAATGAGGATGTTACATGTAAAAAAGCTGATGGCAACACAATGTTTTCATTAATATGGTGACTGAATTGAAATACAGAAAATTAAATATTTTGAAATTTCATGTATTGTTTAGTGTTTGAGCAAAAACAGATTAGGCATTGGTACGAGGAGTGTTAATGACCTGGGCTGGCTTGATCAGCTTGAAGGCCTAGACCTGAAAAATCTAGGTTTGGTTCAGATTTCAGGCACTTGAGCTAACTGTGGGCCAGAGAATTTGAGGCCTGGTTTTTCTAGCCAGGCTTGGTCATAGATTTCACAAAAAATTTCACTGGGCCTGATTTTAAGCTTGCTTTGAACCTGAAAAGGAAACACCAAATTTGAATTGGATTATAGGGTCTGCTATGTACAGGCCAGGTTCAAACCCAGGCCTGGGCAGACCTTGCGAATGTTTTTGATCAGGCTCCAATATGTCACCTCTCTATAGATTGGTCCTGAATTATGCTGGACAAGGGAAGTGAAGGGTGTACCTTAGAACTTAATTGGCAAATTGATGGATAAATGAACCTTCCTGGTTGTGATTTAAGCTCAAGTGTAAAGCAACCTCAAAAGTTTCCCCGAACTTGGTTAAAGTTTGGACAAAGAAGGGACTCAAGATTTTATGATTGAAGAATGCTTGAAGATTCTGCTGGTACAGGAACTTAATAATGATATAGTCATTTGTTTTATTATTCCAATGAGAGGAGACTTCTATTAGATTCTACAATTAAATGTTTGAACAATTGGTTTAGAATCTTAGAAATGCTAAATGAAGAATTTAAACTCTATACGTACGTACAAGATTTTAAATCCCGTGAGATGGAGCTGTCCAGATTTTCTCATGGATGGGACGTGCCGCCGTCCTGTCCCATCCCAACATTTGGGATAGAGGATATCTCAAGATGTCCCAATCGGGATGCTGGGACGTTCGTTGGATGGTTCTATCCCGACATATGGGATGGTATCCGGTCCTGGTGTCTCGTTGGGATCTGAATCATTACATATATATATTTTAAGTAACGAACTTCTGATCATGTGCTAAAGGTAATTTCCTTCCATGCTTATGTGAAGAGTTCCCACCAATGTAGAAGCTGTGTGCCTGCATTGGTAAGGAAGTGGACATAGGGTTTAGAAGAGGAAGAGGATTCCGATCCTTGAACCCTTCTTGACAAGCTACCAAGGGGTGGATCCCCTAGTCTCCAAGGCAAGAAGAGCAACTAGCAGGGGACATAGTGCTTGGAACTTATATTCTGTAGCCAATGAACCAACTAAAATTACTTAACAATTTTTTGCTGGATGATCAATGGATGTAGATAATGTCCTTGCTTGTTGCTTTGTTCATATATCATCTATTTAAATTTAACGTGATTGGACCTAATCAAAGCTGTACAACTTTTACAGGTTACAGAAGAGATTGATGAATATGATCCAAATATGAAGGTTGGTCATAGCTACTACCCTGAAGGTTGGTACTCGGATGATGATGGCCAATTAACATGGTTCAATGCTGGTGTTAGAGTCGGTGTTGGGATAGGATTGGGAATGTGTATTGGGATAGGAATTGGTGTTGGACTCCTCATGCGATCATACCAGGCAACTACCAGAAACTTCAGGAGGCGATTCTTCTAACTTCAACCAGAAGGCATGACTTTGCTTGTAGAACCAATTCTCCTTGCGATGATGTTCCTAGAAATTTTGACCACATAAGAAGCTTCTTTGATGCCTCCTGTGCCCCCGGCACAAGGTTCGGCACCAATTGTATAGTTCATGGTTTGTTGATCAGTTGGGTTTCTGTAAATGCTCTGCAGTAGAGCTGTTCTGTGTATCATTTGTGTCTGCTTGCACTTTGCTTCTGAATGAGATCGTTTTGTGGACAGATAACTTGTCTGACCAGACCAAACAAGACTGCACTTTGTGGGTTTTAGAACGGAAGATTTTTTCTGTTATCCTCCTGTTAGTTCTGAGAAACTTTAGAGAGTTGAATTCAACAATGGACAAGGTGACTTATTTACGTGTTCGTGTGTGTATGAATACTACTGTGATCTATTTTGTCAAACTTATTTTAAGTCACACGTCTTTTTATTTAGTTATATTGTGATGTCTCGGTTCACCATCCATGATGTAGGTTGAACCAGGAGCTTGATGCCCATGTCGTTCCACGCGTATTTTAGGGGTTGGACGGTTAGGGATGCCGTGACTGCTAGAGCGGGGTTTCGAGAAAACAACAGAGGAACGTGACTAACCAAGCTTTAATCAGTTCGCTCCCTTGGTGGAGGGAGGATGCTGGGTATTTAATGCCTATACTGTAAGAATGTGGATGCCTGGCTAATGGATGTTGTTGCTGCTCCTCTTCAATCGGGGCGATGTGGCATGGGCGGTGCGATGAGGAGACTGTTAGATTGGAACGGGAGACGTCGGGGTGGCCTCCAGACACTTATAGAAAAAGTCCGCATGTTGGAGAGGTCGGTGGGGATTTTCGGTAGGAGACCCTCCAATGCATAAGTCAGTCAGAGAGGAAGAATAGTGGGAAGTGAGTGGTGAGAGTTAGAGAGAGATATGAATCCTCTGTGATGTTGGCTTTGGTCCTTTTTTATGAGAGGAGGTTTGTCAGATGGCAGATTGTCGCTCATCAGAGAAGTGGCCATTCGAGAGCCAGAAGTAGTAGATGCCAATTGGTTCTTACGGGATCGGTCCTCCACTAGTAGGAAAAGATTGCTAATGCTGTCGGCTATCAGATCGGGATGCCCTACACGTCAGAGAACCTCCGGAGTTTAGACAAACGTCGCAGAGGATTGGGGTGGAGAATTGAGTGGGGTCGGTGGTCACCCGATCATTTAGATATTGCCGAGCTGCCGATTTCATCCGAATGGTCAAATCGGAGCTGAAGTTTGTGGAGCTGCCGAAGGAGCCACACGATGTCGCTCGGTCTCGGTGGTCAGGTCATGTCACTATGTTCTTGCTACGTCATTGGGGAGTCTCCACGTCATCGGGTGGACAAATGCGGTCCAACACATGCCCCCACTTCCTAGTTTGAAGAATTCATTCTAGGAAGTGGTTGTTGGTCGGACCTTGAGGTGGCGTGCCAAAGCATGTCTCCCTATCATCCGAGGCTTCGCTGACGTCGCTGGGGTAGTGAAACATACCTAGTGCGTCAGAGAGTTGCCGATCAGTTCTGGGCAGTCGTTGGGATGCCCTTTTGGTCAGACTTGCAGTCGTTGGGCGCTCATGGGTCCGACAACCATTTGCCGCTTGCAGTGGTGCCCTCGAGGTGGAATTAGGGTTGGACTATCTCTTCAGTCGCAATCTTGAGGGCGGCAGTGGGATTCATCGCGACCAGGTCTTGTCGGCGCTGAGTTGGCTTCTTCTACTCCGGATCTCATCGAGGATTTTTGGATGACATCGGAGTCATCGGATGACACCCCAAATCCCAAAATTTTGGCTTTTGAAGATCCTTCGATGTGGATCACTGTTGTCTTAGTTGAGGTTCATCTGGCTCGAAGACTTTCAGTGAGTAAACCCAAGGTCACCTCAACATTAGTTTGGGGGTCCCGTCGGTTGGTGTAATCTCGATCAAGGCCGATTCGCTGGCTCGCTTGTCAGGAACCAAGTGCCAAGCTGCAGGATGCCTCGAAACTTCATCTGCCATAATAGCAAATAGGATTTTTAAGGGAATAAGCTGGGGATTTGTCCCAGGTCAATCCCAGATTACCACATGGTGGATAGGAGCAGGTCTCGAAGTATTTTGCCGGTTGCTCCTTGGTAACGAAAGCATGCAGTTAATGGCTGCGGTAATTGGCATTTCAGGGCCGGACATGCGATGCGACCTGATTGCTGGTTGGTCGGGTGTGCACTACTCAAATCCTATATAAATAGGTTGCCCTCCCCATAGTAGATGCATCAGTCGGAGGGCTTTCATTGGCCCTTCCTTTGATAACTTGAAGTGATGGAGCTGTCGCTGAGATCTGTAAAGGATGTCATGAAGAAGAAGGTGGCGGGAGAAAGGCCTCCACCTAAGAAGTCGAAGATTGCCTCGCCCGAGCCCCCGATTTCGACGGGATGCCATTTCCTCCAAGGGCACCGACGAGGGGTCCTCTACCAAGGGATGGCCTTCAAGGGACCCTCCACCGAGGCCTTGACGAGGCCCGACTCCACTGCGTTGTGGCGTACAAGGCCTTTGAGGCCTTCAGGAGGGAGCTTCTAAATGCCTCTACCGTCGGCTTCATCCAGGAGTTCGAGAACTGCAAGGCTCTGCTGAAGTAGATGGTGTTGAAGCTAGACCTACACCGCCTTCATCTCGAAATAGCGTGAGGAGGTCGGGGCATTTTTCTTGGATGAGGACTAGGCCCTCCTTCTCGTATCCTTTATTTTTGCCCCTTTTTTCTCTCTCTCTTTTTTGTACATGATGCCTTGCTGGTGCCATTTTGTAAATATTGAATGAATGGAAAAAAGACTCCTGTGCGTACCTCTCCTGTATTTGAGTTCTCCTTTATAGTTGTAGTCTTCCCCAAAGTTTCCAAAACCACACCATTGCAAAACCATTGGGTCACTGTCTTTAAGATACGCCTAATATCCATCGTCGGGTAGACCTGTGGGTTAGTTTGGTCTCTCTAGAAATTCATTGGCCATCATCAAGTTGTCGCTGAGACTTCTATCTATGGAAAGTTTTATTTAGGATTCGAATAGCCTCTCATTCTCAGTGCCTCATCGACTTGCATTCTAGATTAGGGCACACTTGATGGTTGTAAGTTGATCCAATTGTCGATATTCAGTGCAGTCCCGAACACCTTTTTCGATTCCTCTTAGGGATTGGAACTAGATCTTCTCCCAAGGACTACGCATTGGTGACTTGTACTCTTCAGGCATTTGATGCCGGGTGCCTCCCTGGTGACGGTGACATGTTGAAAGGGATGACTGCTGCTTCAGCTTCTAACGGCATGGCTCTCAAGACCTCTCCCATGGTAACACCTGTCTCATGTTAAAGGAATAGTTGGAGGAGCTAGGAGGTGACCTCTCCATAAATAGAGCCTCCTACTGCTCATAGTCAAGGCTGATCAGCATTTTCTCTAGGATATTGTCTTTTCGGGCGCTGGATGCCGACACCACTTGCTCATTTTGAGCGTAGCTCTCTCATGCTTCTGCATGATCAGAGTTCATCTTGAAGGAGTGCGCTAGAGGGGAGTATGTCGGGCGGTGTCTTGCTTTGTCTTAGGAGGTGTTGGAAATTTTTGTGGAACCATGGCGGTGGCTATTGAAGCCGCTCTTGGTGTTGTTCCCTGAGAGGGCTCCGGTTCCTCTTCGAAGGACTCCTGAGTGGTCTCATAGTTTTTCTCCTTGCCATTACGTCTATTGGTTTGTGGTGACGACCGTCGGGGTTGGTCTAGGATGTCACTCCGCGAGAGATTTTTGGTCACCTCCGAAAGCCATCTAGCCTTCCCTGACGGCCGCGCTATCTTTCGTCCCTCTGGGGAAGCATGTTGTGAAGATGAGCATGCCGAAACGGGCCATGAGGTTGACATCATAGAGTCTCTCAATCTCCATGGTACCAGTCTAGTTAGGGGCCTCTTTGATAGTTGGATTTGTACCTATCTTTTTCCTATTGTAACAGGCTTCATCTGGTCAGAGTCGCTGTGTAATGAGACCTTTTTCTTTTAATGAAATACTCATTTTGCTATCAGTGTCTCCCATATTTGTTCCGATGTTGTTGCGAACTTTTGCTTTGGGAAGTCTTCCGAACTTGTCCGAGGTTGTTCCTGCTCCTCGCCTAATTCACTTATGATGGACGGTCGTGTGAAACTTCTGGTGGTCTTCGGCTTCATCCCAATGATCTACCTTTGGCTTGAACTTAGGTGTTCATCCACATTTGGAAGCGGGTTCTTCTGGTCGGGGGGCGTTGGCTTGGGCACTGGCGCGGTAGCATTTAATTGCCCTTCACCTGCACGATGCCATCTAGTTTCGAACTTGCACTCCGACGACTTGTAATGGGTGTTCAGCTCTAATCTATTTGCCAGCATGGTCGATCACCGAGGTCGGCTACCCCATCTAATCCGATGTTGTTGAGGATGCTCGATGCTCGCTTCTGCCGAATGGGATCCTTTGCATTCTTGCTTTCTGCTCTTCTACCCTTGACAGGTTTTGAGGTCGCATCCCAAGCTTCAGGCATCGGATTTTCATCAAGTTATCATACTCCACATCGATAGTTGTCCGATATTCTCGGGGCATTCTTGATGGGTGGAGTCTTTTGTCTCGTCCTTCGATTGGTGACACCCCTTGGTGTTGCGGCCGCCATCGTAGTGGAAGTGGTAGGATTTTTTGGTCCTCCTAGATCATGAGCACCCTCATCTTCAATATACGAAACTTTACCTTTGAATCTCTTGAGGGTTTGGATGCATGAAGCTAGAATAAGCTTGGTTGTCGAAACTACGTGGAGGATTCTTCCCCCTCCTTTGTTCAGGGGTGATCTTCTTCTCCTTGTTTCGGAGCTCCGCGATCATGATCGCGGGCCGTTTTCATCGTTGTTCTTCTTCTCTTCCCCTTTCGGACGATGTGTTTTGCCTTCCTCGGCCCAAGCGTGCTCTTGAGCTCGGGTTAAGAGGTCAGTTTGATTTTTTGAAAAGTTCTCATTAGGAGAGAAAACTAGATGCTCATCTTCAAGCCCTCGTCGCTCTATCGCCATAGCGATAGACTTGTCAAGATGTGGGACTTTAGTCATGACAGTGTTAAAATGCATCACGCATCCTCTTGATGGCTCGTCTTTTCTCTATCACAGAGAGGGGGCCATTGTCAATCTTTGGCTGTGATCTCCGGTTGTTGGAGCATATGGCGACTACAGCTTGGCCGAGGCTTCGGTGACTCCTATCACACTGTACAGGTCGGTCATGTCATAGTTGATGACTCAATCCGTCCAACTTCTCAGGTGTGTCCCGAGAGTCTTGAAAAGTCATATCTGAAAAGCTATTTTCATAGAGTCCCAAGGATGTCAGGTATTCATTGCCGTACATCTTGAAAATGATGGTCCCATGAGGATGTATGATTCAAATTTTTGATAGGCGATTGAGGCAATCTCTATGACCACTCTCTTCTTGACACTTGTTGCTGGTCCACAGGAGTTGTTAGGGAGCACTCGATCCTGACCCCCTTCATATAGGGGACACTTCACTGCCCTGGGATGGAAATTTGTCAATGGTCCTCCATGGTGCAGTGGGGTGGTTCCTCCTGCTAGTGGTGAGTAGCGGATGTCTTTTTCTCGACCGAAGGAGCCAGTTCTTTTAGTCAGGCTGCTGCCAGTCATTCGAGAGAAGGATGTTGTTACGTGCACTTCAGCTTGACTTGGGAGATATTGAAAATTTCTATCGCACTGGAGGAGGATTCGGACCTATGGCCATTGGAGGCCACTCCTGCACAGCGCTCAAAGTAGAGGTCTTCGATCTATAGGGCTACTCCTCTCTCCTCACAGAGATGGCTTCTTCCACAGCTTTTGGTGGGGCATCTGATGGGCGGACATATCTTTTCGGACTTCTCCCGAAGGATGATCGGGAGATATGCGCCCCCAAGAAAGATGGCCACCCGACTGTTGAAGCACCCTCCAAAGAGGTTGCGACCTTTGTCGGTGGGAGGATCCTCACACGGGGACCCTCAGTGGCCTATATGGAGCGGATTGGACCAGTCGATGTGACTTGTTGGTATTGTTTCTCTTTATGATTTTCTTTGTTGCTATTTTTGTAACAAAATCTGGCTTGTAAGGAATGAGATTTTTCTTTTCTTCTTGTCTTTGCCGTGTGCCTTCCTTTTGACTCCCACACAGTTGCTGTCGTTGTGCTCGTCTCGTGTTTGGGAGGTCCTCAACTTGCTTATCCGTGGGCGGCTTACTTATGTGTAGGCTTAGGATGACATCATTTCGTGTCGGTGATGCACTCTCTCGGCTCGCCTACTGACAAGGGGGTGCATCGGACTTAGATCGGAGACGACCTTCACCGTCAACGATGCTCTATCTTAACTCGCCTATGGATAAGCGAGGGCGTCGGCTTGAAATCGAAGATGGTCCTTGTGGTTGATGATGCCCTCACTTCATCTGCTTGTAGGCAAGGAGGGGCATTGGATCAAAGATGGAGACAATCCTCGCAGTCAACGATGCTCCCACTTCACTCGCCTGTGGGGCATCGGACTATAATCGAAGATGATCCTTACAGTCGACGATGCTCTCACTTCACTTATCTACGGATGAGTAAGAACTTTAGACCGAAGTCGGAGACAATCCTCGTAGTCGATGATGCTCTCACTTCACTTGCTTGTGGGTGAGTAGAGGCATCAGATCGAAGTTGGAGACGATCCTCGCAGTCGATAATGCTCTCGCTTTACTCATCTGTGGATGAGTAGAGTCGACAATGCTCTCGCTTTACTCATTTGTAGATGAGTAGAGACATCAGATCGAAGTTAGAGACGATCTTTGTGGTCGATGATGTTCTTACTTCACTTGCCGGCGGATGAGTAGGGGCATCGAATCGAAGTCGGAGATGATCCTCAAGATCGATGATGCTCTCACTTCACTTGCTTGCGAGCGAGTATGGGCATTGGACCAAAGATGAAGACGATCCTCACGATCGATGACGCTCTCACTTCAGTCGCCTGCGGGTAAGGAGGGGCATCAGACTTGAGGTGTCATTGGCGTGATGCAGCCATTGGAGTGTCGATGTGGGCTTCAGATCTTGAGCGCTTGTGGCGATCAGGAGGACTTCACTGGAGCATTGCACTCCTGCTTCCGCACACACCCTTGCTCACTTGAGAGTCCTACCTCTTTCTCATTGATGCGCCACTTCACTTGTTCCAGCCCTCCTGGTTGCCCAAGAGGTTGGTGGATGTACT
This sequence comes from Elaeis oleifera, assembly GCA_000441515.1. Lineage (NCBI taxonomy): Eukaryota > Viridiplantae > Streptophyta > Magnoliopsida > Arecales > Arecaceae > Elaeis > Elaeis oleifera. The sequence goes on from KE504661.1 coordinate 1,838,752, forward strand.
GGGCAGTTCGCCCGACGGCATTTTGAGCCAACTCGAGTTCGGCTCACTCGAGGTTTTCAAAAAGTAAGGCTGAATCATGAAGCCAAAGCCATCTTTCTGCTGACGGTTGGCCCCTAGAACCTGCTGATTGGGCGCTTCAGTTCTCGAACCTTTGTCTCAAGTCTACTCTTGCACCAGGAGTGATGTCATCGTAGGGAGAGGATTGGAGTGGGCGTCCCCTTGGAGGACTTCGGTGATTGGTCTTGTCGATAGTCTCCCTAAGGGCCCCGAAGGTGTCAGAGTGAAGGACATGAAGTCAATTCAGCTAACAGTGGTCCTCAGCATGAGGCCTAGGCTGCATTCGTGTGCTCCAACCATTGGCCCAGATTGCTCTATGTAGGTCCGACAATCTTGCCAGAGTGGAGCCACTGGTGGAGCTTGCATCCCTTTCACATCTCGAGGATGCAGCTGCTATGCAGCAGTCATGAGCGTTTGGACTTACTCTATTGGAATAGTGATTGAGTCTGGGCGGACGGTGGCGATCTGTCGGGAGCTTGCCCCTCGGTGCTCCATCCGCTAAGATTGTTGTGCGGCGAGGATTGCCAACATGACATGGTGAGGTGGTTCCGTCACTAGACTCTTATTGCCTCCTTTCAGAAAGTGAGGTAGGCAGCCCTTCCTCTAACACCATTCTATTGCTGCTCCTTTCCAACCAGGACGATGTGGCATAGGCAACGCGACAAGGTGGTTGTCAGGTTGGAGCAGGGGATGCCGGGGGCAGCTTCTAGATATGTGCAAGGAAAGTTCGTAGGTCGGAGAGACCAGTTGTGGTTCTTCGATAGGGGATCTTTCGATGCTTGAGTCAGTCACAGTCGAAGAGGAAGAATAGTAGGAGGTGAATGGTGAGAGCCAAAGAGAGAGAGGAACTCCTTGTGATGTTGGCTTTGATCTCCTTTTATGAGTGGAGGCCTGTCAGGTGACAGGTCGTCGCTCATCGGTGAAGCGACCGTAAGAGGGCCAGAGGTAGTGGATGCCAGTCGGTCCTGATGGGACTGGTCCTCCACTAGTGAGAAAAGATTGCTAATGCCATGCAGTTAGGTCGGGATGCCCCGCACACCAGGGAACGTTTGGGGCTTTGATGAACCTCGCGGGACTGGGATAGAGATTTAGTGGGGCGGTCGCCTAACGATGTAGATATCGTCGAGCCATCGATTTCATCCGGATGGTTGGATCGGAGCTGAAGTCTATGGAGCTACCAAAGGGGCCACACGACGTCGGTCGGACCACACAGTCTTGATAGCCAGGTCATGTCGCCATATGCTTGCCATGTCATCGAGGAGTCGCCACATCATTGGGTGGACAAAATGCAGTCCAACAGGTGTGTTTCCAGCATGTGTTTAGGGAAACAGGTTGTGGAATGGGCCAAGAGAGAGGTTATCTAGAGAAATTATTGGTTACAATCATTCAATCATGTGTATCTTGATCCTTTAATTAAAGCAATATATCATCTACAAAAAAATATTTTTTAAATTAAATAATAAATGACATCAGCTAGCTAATTATGGTTAATAGTGATTTTTTATTCAAAATCTATATTCAAACTTAAATAATATTGAATCTTTTTTTCCAATAATGCTGACTTTCCATTGGAGGGTCCTAATAACATATGGTAGAGAGAAATTCTGTGCACCGTGGGCGGTGTAGAACATCCGACATGGAGCACATGACCTTACGTGATTGGTTTACGTAGCCACTGCTTTCCAACATGCATTTAATGTCTGCAGTTTCACTTTTTCGTTTGAAAATTTTGAATGATGAAAATATCCCAGCTCTTTAAAAAAATTATGACATCTTATGTTTATATTATGACATCCTACATGCAGGAAGTCATAATTTTGACGTAAGATGTCATAATATATCATAGAATATCATAATTTTTTTAAATAATAGGATATTTATGTCATTCAAAATTTTTAAACGATAAAGTGGAACTGGAAGCATTCAATACATATTGAAAAGTGATTGGACGAAAATACCCATTCTATATTATGACATTCTAGGCCATATTATGACATTCTGAGCTATATTATGACATTCTGCATGTAAGAAGTCATAATTTGATGTATGACGTCTTAATATGCCACAAGATGTCATAATTTTCTGAGCCATATTATGATATCTTGTATGTAAAAAGTCATAATATGCCAAAGGATGTCATAATTTTTATAAAGAGTAGAGATATTTTCATTATACAAATTTTTAACGAAAATTAAAACTGCATGCATTAAATATACGTTGGAAAGCGGTGGCTACGTGGATCAATCACATAAAGCAATGCGCTCTATGTTAGATTTTCTATACCGCTGGTGGTGCACAAAGAATTTTTCTATGGTAGAACAATTCTAATAATAATTTCTCAATTATATGGGTAAAAGAGAAGTTGCGGAATGGGCCAGGAAAGGTGGAGAGGGAGGTCATCTGGTGAATGTTTTCTGTGGTAAATGATCGTGATCGCCATCTAGGGGTTGAAATCTGCCGTGTTGAAATAAGAAGTGGTGTTGTTGTGCATGTGGGTAGAGACAAGGCTCCTAACATCGAGTGTAACACCCGGCCCATTGGGCCTTAAACCCAAAAGTCAAAAAAAAAAAATTGAAGAAGATGACTCCTAATCGGAGTCGAAAAGGCCATCGGGGAGGAGTCAAACTCCTCCCCTCCGGCTCTATTTAAGGAGGAGACCCTTCTCCCTTCTTCCTACCAAAGAATCCTAGAGCGAAACGGCGAAGATCGCCGAAAATTGCTCGCGGAAATCATCACCGTGCTCACCGTAATTCCTCGTCAGAGAGGTCGCCGGAGCTCGAGATAAGCATATGGTTCTCTTCCGCTCTTCTCTCCCTTCCTTTTCGTGTCAGTGTGCACGTTCGTCGGTGATCGAAGTCGTCGAATTTTATCGTGGGAGAGGTTTCGATTTTTTTTGATTTTCGAACGTCGGTGGTCGTCGCCGGCCACCGATTTGGGTTCCTTCGGACGGTGGGTCGCTCTCCTCCTACCATCGGCCATCCCCGCACCGACCGACCGCTGGTCGGCCAACCAAACGAGGGGGGACCATTCGGTCCCCTGTTTCACCCATGGGAGGCCACGGGAGGAAGTAAAGAAGGAAGAAAAGAAAAGAAAAAAAAA
>KE504661.1:1843096-1863439 GCA_000441515.1 Elaeis oleifera
AAGTATGCGGCGGTTGCCGTGACCTTCTGCTTGCGATCTCGGGTTGGAGGCGTGACAATTAATATGGTATCAGAGCATAAGTGGATAAATTATGACACATAGAATTAGACATAGTATAAGTGTAGGTGGGTAGATATCAGGAATATTAGGACGTTAAAGTATGAATATCATAGTAAACCCATCCTAACAAGTAGATAAATGAATCTAATACGGTTTTATTACTGCAAAGGTTATTATGCCTCCCCGTAGAATGACAAAAACTACTCAAGAGATCGTAAGAGAGACATCACAACCATGGGATGGTAGCACTCCCCATCTGACTAGTGGCAACCCTCAGGAGGAGGGAGTCGTAGATCCTAATGGGAGTACTTCGAGAGCACGTCAGGAGCCAGATATGGCTCAGTTAATGCAGACCCTAATCGGGATGGTACAAATGCAACAATAAATACAGTAGCAAATGCTTGAACAACAGCAGATACAACGAGATGCACAACAACATCAGCATCCACCACCACAACATAGAGAGCAACCAGTACAACGGAATAATATTTCAGAATTTAAAAAGCTTGCTCCTCCAGCTTTCAAGGAGACTACTGAACTTTTGGAGGCTGATAACTGGATAATGGAGATGGAAAAGACCTTCGCTGTCCAAGAGTATCGTGATGAAGAAAGATTAAATATGCAGTTTATTTACTACAAGGAGAAGCATACAACTGGTATCAGCGACTACAGCATAAATATGAACAAGACGGCAAAATACTTACGTGGGAGAGATTTCGGATTGCATTCTCTGATCAGTATTTTTCTCAGAGTATAAAGATCCAGAAAGAGCAAGAGTTTATTACCTGAAGCAAAAGGGTATGAGTGTGACTGAATATGAAGCAAAATTTACAGAGTTAGCAAAATTTGCTCCAAGATTAGTGGATGGTGAGCAAGAACGTGTTCACAAGTTTGAGATGGGACTGAGAACTGTATTCGAAAAAAGTGATTCCAAATGAATTGACAACTTATGCAGATATGGTAAACAAAGCACTGATAATTGAAAGAGAAGTCAATAAAGAATGCATGGAAAGGGAAAGAAAGCAAAGAAAGAGAGCAAAATCAAATGATACACAAAGGCAAAATAATAAAAAGATCAAAAGTTCAGCTAAGGAAGCAATAGATAATAAGACTCAACAGATTGATGGTGAGCGGTGCTCCAGATATGGCAAAAATTATGCGGACAAGGATTGCTATTGGAATACAGGTGCTTGTTCAAATGTGGTCAGATGGATCATAAAATTGCTAGCTGCCCGCTAAATACTGAAATCAAGTTGGCCAAGAACTTATGAAGGATAAAACAAGGGTGGTGGACAGATTTCTAAAATCCAGAGAAGAGTTTATGCTCTCACTCAACAGAATGCACAGGCTTCCAATGCAATGGTGACAGGTAAGAAAATTTTGAGGATGAAATTATTTTAGGAGGAAGAATGTAACATCCGGTCCATTGGGCCTTAAACCGAAAAGCCAAAAAAAAAAATTGAAGATCCATCGTCGACGACTCCTGGAGTCGGAAAGGCCACCGGGAGGAGTCAAACTCCTCCCCTCTGGCTCTATTTAAGGGGAGACCCTTCTCCCTTCTTCCTACCAAAGAATCTTAGAGCGAAACGACGAAGATCGCTGGAAATCGCTCGCGGAAATCGTCACCGTGCTCGCCGCAATTCCTCGCCGGAGAGGTCGCCGGAGCTCGAGGTAAGCATATGGTTCTCTTCCTCTCTTCTCTCCCTTCCTTCTCGTGCCGGTGTGCAAGTTCGTCGGTGACCGGAGTCGCTGAATTTTATCGTAGGAGAGGTTTCTATTTTTTCTGGTTTTCGGGCGCTGGTGGTCGTCGCCGGCTATCGATTTGGGTTCCTTCGGATGGCGGGTCGCTCTCCTCCTACCATCGACCATCCCCGCATCGGCCGGCCGCTGGTCGGCCAACCAAACGAGGGGGGACCATTCGGTCCCTGTTTCACCCATGGGAGGCCACGGGAAGAAGAAGTAAAAGAAGGAAGAAAAGAAAAAAAATAAATAAATAAATATGAGAGAAAATTTTTCTCTCTCTTTTCAGCTTGAACCATTACTTTCTCTCTCTAGAATTGGACTTTCTCTCTCTACTTTCTCTCTCTAAAATTTTTTCTCTCTAGATTGTTTCTCTTTCTTGATGGATTTCTCTCTCCAAAGTTATCTTTCTAAGATTAGCGTAGTGAAAGACTTCATTTTGATGATTTTGATCGAGTTTAGTGAAGAGTCTGATCTCAAGTGGAGTTTTGATTTAGAATTTGTTTAGATTTAATTTTGAATTAAAATTAATGCAAGAATACAATTTTGAATAATAGGCACTGAAGAATCTTCTAGAGATTAATCGATCTATTCGTTCCGTGGTCTGTGAAAGATAAGTAATGAATCATCTTCTCGAGATATTTCATATTTTTTTGAAAATAATAATTATTCTTTGAAATTATGCGTGATTTATGAAATTGTGTTTTGAATGAAAAGTGATTCTGAAATACTATGAGTTTATTGATTATACACATGTTCAATAAAAATTATGATATGTTATGATACAAAAGTGTTTTGATACAGATCGAATTTATGCTCTCAGCCTAAATATGTTTCAATGGGCCCCGTCAATGGAGATTATACGTTGGTACTCAGTGGATCCTGCCATTGGGGATTGTACGCTGGTATTCAGTGGATCCCGCCAATGGGGGTTAAACGTTGGTCATAGTCGAGGCTGTTGAGTTACGAATGTTTTGAATCGAATCGGATTTATGATTATATTATATGTAAATATTTAAAAGATTGAATTTGTATTAAATCAGTATGAATATATTTTATGTTTATTTGCAGCATTGTTCTTGAAAATTATATAATATCTGAAATATCTAGTTGAGATATTTGTTACTTACTGGGCTGTCTAGCTCATTACCTTTCTTTCTATTTTTCAAATTCAAATAATTAATTATGAGCGTGAGAAATAATATTGGGACAGAATTTTTAGAGGCGAGATTTAGTGTTGTCAACTTCATTGAATTGAGATCTATTGTTTATTTTAGTAAAATTTTATTGGACGTAAGATATTTGATTTAATTATTTAAATTAAATTAATAATAATTATTTGAATTTATTCCGCTGTGATGCATTGATATCGTGATGAAATGTCTTGCATACTTATGGAGAGAGTTCTTCGTAAGTATACGACAGTTGTCGTGATTTTTTATTCGTGATTTCAAACCGAAGGCGTGACATCGAGTACGAGGATGAATAGCGATGATTGATCAGCACCATGGGTGGATACACTGTGAAAGAGAGAATAATGGGATCGAGGAGTGGAGCTTGGGGTGGTGATTATAACAGGAGAAGGGGGAGAAGCGATGTCGTGGCCGTCAAGATACCATCTGGTGGGTTAAAAGTCCTCAGGAGTGACTAGTTAATAGTCACCGGTTCAGGTTTGGGCATCCCACACACGTGAGCTGGAGCTAGGTCCCAATTTGTTTTGAGCTTGACTGGGCTTCGGCTGAAGCTTGGGCCCGGGCTCGAGTTGGGTTGGGTCTTATTGCTCTAAACTCTTAGGCCTCAGACCAGCTTGAAGCCTAAGTAAGAAATTTGGCCTGGGTTCAGGTAGGGCGTGGGCCGGTTGGCCTGTTCTAGAAGGAAAGGTCGCGATGGTAGGGGAAGATAAACTCGGCTCTTTAGTGATCCTGCATGGTGTATTCCATGACGGACAAGGTCAAGGAGTCAATTGTTTGGCTAAGAGAATGAAGCATGACGGACAAGGTCAAGGAGTCAATTGTTTGGCTAAGAGAATGAAGCATTTGGTATAGAGTAATCATCCTAAGATTAAGATTGATATGGGTGGAGATGATAAGATCATTATGTTGGTTGCATTATAGTAATTCTATATAGTAGTGATCCTATAGCAGAAACCCATCCTTGAGGTTGGATATCTAAGATCACTTTAGGGAATTTATCTTGGATTGAAATTTGAAGACTAAAATATCCTTCAATTGTTTTGGCCAAGAGAATGAAGCATTTGGTATAGAGTAATCATCCTAAGATTAAGACTGATATGGGTGGAGATGATAAGATCATTATGTTTGGTTGCATTATAGTAATTCTATGTAATAGTGATCCTAAATTACTTCTACTCAAATCACTGTTCAACCTAATGGTAGAAAACCCATCCTTGAGGTTGGATATCTAAGATCACTTTAGAAAATTTATCTTGGACTGAAATTCGAAGACTAAAATATCCTTCAATCTAACGGAAAAATTGGTATACCAATATAACTAATATATTATATCAATATGAATACAATATATTATACCATATTTATGATATATATTATATTATAATAAATTGTTAATCATATTATTCATATTATTATTCAATTATAGATTTAAAATATAATAAAAATATATTACTATACTTCATATTTATATTACGAAATGATTTAATATATTACTTCTATTTGCCTTATTTTCTAATCAAAATAAATATTAATATCAAAATAATAATATATTATAAGTACATACATAAAATATTAATTTATAATAATAATCAATATAGCTTTATAGGATTAATTTATAGAATTGATATATAATTTATAAATATATCAAAGATAGTTTTGATGATATATGACCAATAATTTTGAATTCTCATGGAATATTAAATAGGTTATTTATGGATACTTAAGATCTTTAATCATAGAAACATAGCATATCAAACACAATGACCTTAGATGATCAGGGATTGGATTATCCCATAAAAAAGATCACTAGTGATCCAAGATTATTTTGATGATTCCATTTCGATCATCAGACACCATCCAAGTTGTATAAGAAATTAAGGAGTCACAAATGGGTGAGATGAAAAGAAAGGTTAGCCGGTAAATTTAAACCCTCAACCTTATGGTTTATAGCCATATGCTCTCTCATTAACTATGCCAGGAGGAACGCAGAATAGAAACATGTGATACTTTAAAGGATATTAACTAAAAATGTTGTTGTACTTTAGTGGAGCCTCACCAGATGCTGGGGTGTTTCCATTCAATAGTAGATTGTAGGTTGCCAGGTGGGGAGGGTGGTGGTGGTGTGGTGGGGTTCAATTTAATAGTAGAATATATGGTGTTTTAAGTCATGACGTATCCGCCAAATTGAAAAGTATATGCAAATTCTCCACAATAATATGCACATTCTCTTCATCCTTCCTCACAATGCCTGCTCTCACAGCCCAGCGACCTCGGAAGATGTTAAATGCGACATGGTTGCAGATCACTTCTCTCAGAACCAAGTATGCCTCCAGCGATTAATTGATTTGTATCACCATCATACCTCGCTGAGGATCCAGGATCTTTTGTTCACTTTTATAGACATTATATATATATATATATATATGCTATTCACAATTAACGTAGACATAATACCGCATGAAAAATAAATTAGTTGAGTTTTCAACTTCAAATGGTCCGAACTTTATCCTGACTTCTATAAGTTTTATTTTGTCATCAAACAGCAGAACCTAACATGCATCTAGGAATAAGAAGTGAAGAATAGGAACTGCAATACTATTATCAGAATCCCAATTTGTACAGGCATAAAACAAATAGTTAAGAAAGAATCGAATAATGCCATCAGATTTAATGAACAGAGAAGCAAATGAGGAGGCCTGCAGTGTCCAAATATGAAGTGAACCTGATCCGACATGCCAAATTGCTAACCTAGGATGAGCAGCAAGAAGTCTTCTGGTTGACAGGTTGTCCCCGAATCTGCACTGTTGGAGGCCTGGCATTGTTCGTGGCTGGCTGGCTCGCCATCCTGAAAACAATACACGAGTTTAGACATTTACTATACATGATATGCTGCTTAATATGATGCTTCCAACATCCCAGTTTGGTCAAGCAAAGATACATGCCTATTCTTAATTGCAGCAGCCATGGCCATGAAAGCCTGCTCCACGTTAGTTGCATTTTTGGCACTAGCCTCCATGAACGGGATACCGATTTCATCAGCAAATGCCTAGAAAATAACATCAGGATTAGACATTTGCTAAGATAAACAAATTGAATACAGATAGGTGCCTAACAGAATATCCATGAAAGGTAGATAAACATGGACATATAAATATATTACCTACCGTCCTAATGATAAAATCCATTTCTCTATATGTTACACTAATCAGCTAATAACAGAAAAGGAATAGATCACCTTGGCTGTCTCATATGACACAACTTTGTTTGCAGTAAGATCACATTTGTTTCCAACCAGAAGCTTGTTGACATTTTCACTTGCATAACGATCAATCTCATTCAACCACTGCTTAACATTATTGAAGCTTTCCTGGTCTGTCACATCATAAACCACCTGTCCATCGAGTACAAGTAATCATCAGGAAGCTTCCATGAAGTAAAGAAGAAAGGTTATGTAGGATGTACAGAAAGATAACTAACAATGATCCCATGAGCTCCTCGGTAGTAGCTACTAGTAATTGTCCTAAAGCGTTCTTGCCCAGCAGTGTCCCACTGTAACAAATAAGGGAAATGAAGAGTCTCAACATAAACAAGAAATCTCAGATAACTTGAAACAACAATAAACCAATAGCTGCAATTTGATGGATACGGTTGGCTTGAAATGTGGATCACTTTTCTACATGGGTCAATGTGACTCTGAACCAACCAAAACCCAAATAAGAAATGGATCCAAGATAACCAATAAGACAACCAGAGAGCTTCTAATCTAGAGATATGATAGCTACACTTCTGCAAGATTATAATTTAGCTTTATATTGATCATAATTCTAATTCTCTAGGACTCTGGCAACATCTAACTAAAATCTGATATTTTTTGGTCAAATTAATTTATCAGTTTTCCAAATAAATTACAGAAATAAGTTTGGAATCACAAACAGAACTGATCTAATTACTAGTCAAAAGATAATTACTTACGATACAGTATTCAAGATCATACTAAAGATGGAAAATAAACACACTAAAAGAGATGAGAAAGGCATTTTAGCATTTTTTTTTCCGCATTCAATTCTTAGCATTTGTATTTGAAAGAGAGCAATTAATGTTTTGTTCATCACCTCTTTCACCTGACAGCATAAAAGCAAAAGACCTCCAAATAGCTGGGAACTCCAGCAGGAGGATGCTCCAAAGAGACAGGTGCAACAGTTAGCTTTCTTCTATAATTTATGTGAGCAAAGATACTTGAAAGAATCTGGGTGAACAGGAGCATGCTCACCTGCTATTAATCCCAATTAAACCTAAAACACTGGACCAGATCCAGATCCAATTCACACCTTACCCTAATCCAACTATGAATTGAAAATGGCTTCGCTGTTTGGATAAGACCATGAGATATGCCCTGATAAATACAAGCTACTTCAAACCCTAAGAAACAAACTATCATCATCATCATCATCATCATTATTTCTCCCTCCTTGCCTCCCTGGGAAAATATCATATCCATATATTGCATTAAACAAGAATGTCATACTCACAATCTGAAGTTTAATGGTCTTCCCATCCTGCTCCACAGTGCGTATTTCTACAAAAAGAGGACTGAATTAATATAAATTATACATTCTCCATCCAGTCAAAGCCATCACCAAGGAAAAATTATACTTACAAAATCAACTCCAATGGTGCTGATGTAACTATCCAGGTATGAATCATCCTAACATAACGAAAATGATGAGTAAGGCTACAGACCGCATGCAAACAATCACCTTAGTGATAAAATAGAATAATACTACATTAATAAGAAAATCACAACCATTGAGTCCCAAAATGGTAGGTAGAAATTTTACCACTCCAATTTTCAAGGAAGGTGTGCTTCGCAATACTTTACTACATAAATATATCACTAGCTTTTTCTCATTGTGCTCCCCAGATGAAGTAGCAGTTCAGAGCACAATGAAACAAGGAAAAATATTAAAATTTTCAGCAAGAATTTAGCCTGAGAAGTCCTCTTTTCTTCAAATTAGTGCCTATGACCAGACTGCATAACACTGTGATGTTTAAATGCTCATTTCCATCTACGAGCACACCATGAGTATCATTACTGTATGGGTCCTGATACTGGTCATACGGGAATATAATGTTGTAAAAAAGTTTAGTAACAACTTCCAAATTTGTCGGAAAGAGATCCGGTGCTAAATTCTTTTCTGGCACCTCATGAATATGCATGATATTTAATCAAAATTGATGTTCTTCCAGGTACTGAATGATTTAAAAGAAAACAAAAAAACTTGTGTACAGATATGGAAAAATGACCTAATCTCCTTACCGCAAACCTTAGAAGAAGACATGATTTGCCAACACCAGAGTCACCAATAAGCAGAAGCTTGAACAAATAATCACTGCAAAAGAGAAAAGCTCGCAAAGTCAATCCTTTGCAAAAACATTTTCAAGATAAAAAGTAAGAAATAGTCATTCTTTAACTATTATGAACTGCTAAAACATTTTGGTTACATTTTATTTGGTCGACATCATATTATGGCAAGTGCAACCAAGGAAACACAAATCTCTTGGCAACAAATGCGAGCAGTACCTTGGCTCTTATTGCTCGAATGACATCGTAAACTGATTCAAATATGCAGATAAGAGTAAGAAACAATGAGAAAATGAGCTCATGTTTGTGCAAAATGGACTGTAACAAGAAATGAGATATGCAATAATGGATGGAATCCTAGACATGGACAAGAAAATGCACGCATTGAGAAGATTATATGATAAAGTCCCTCGTGGATGGCAAAGGTGGATTCATATATCCAACAGAATAAGTCACGATATACATAGCCAAAATCTTTTAAATAGGTGCTGGATTCACTTCACAGTTTCAATATTAAGATATTTTTCTTTATCGCAAACAACCACTCTATCAAAATCAACCATTCATTATTTCATTGTGCCACGAGCAGATTTATTTCATAATGTTCAATATTATTTATTTAGATTCTTCTGACATGTTTCCATTTCTTAATTTTATTTAAAAACCCTGTTTCACCACGCACACCCAAATTCACTTTTGCAGCTGTTCTTGATTCAGGTATCTAAGGACACAATATGGTTCATCGATCGCTACACTCATCTTATGCAACCTAATAATATGGTTAGCTTGTGCTTTCTTGGGATTTGACCAATGCGTCTCTATACAAAAAAAATAGCTCTAAAGGATCCTCATAAGAAGCTCTTGAATAACTATTCCTGATTGACAAGAAACCAAGACCATCTGTAGTTCAATTATAGATTGTCATTAAGGGAAACACATAACTTGTGCATGCTTTCTTAGAATGAGCCAAACAACCAAAATTTATAGAGCGATTTTGTCCTCACAAGTAATAATCTACAGAAAAGACCTGTGATGGCCACAACATGCAATGACTGATGATTTAATTTTGACCCATCACTATGTCACAGTGACAAAAATGTCAAACACATATCTTTATCATGTTGTGAAAATACGACACCTACAACCAAGCATGCATGTCAATAACTAGTCTGACATGTACCACCAAACAGCAGAGTTCGTAAAAGTTAAAGAGCCATCTAATCCAAAAGGGAATATTTCAATTCTCAATGGGACTGGACATCTGTGACAATGATATATTGCTTAAGCTGACGAGTGATGCCCTGTACTCTCTATGGTTTCCTCTACATATTACTTCATGTTAGCGCATCATTACAGAATTACACTTGACATGGAATGGCAAAAAGCATAAACAAGGCTTTCATTATCAGGAATTGTGCCTACATGAACCAAGAACTGGCACAGTATTATTTTTCCCCACCATGCTGACACTTGGCATGTACAAATATGGGAAAACACAAAGCTTCCCAGAGAGCTTTGCAGCTGGCAGATCAGGATATGCTCCTTTATTCATTTTTCTACAATAGATCATCTATTTACCACTTTATAGTACTACATTTATATGCTTTGACATAACATAATCTTCAATTCATCTTTTTAAAAAATTAGCATCATATATCCTAACAACAGTCATTTTTTATTGTTATTTAATATCTGCACTGCACAATTTTGGCTGATTCATAAATAATCATATTCACATATTAACGACACAAATAAGTTTCCAATTCATAACAAAACTATAAGGAGACATATAACTACATTTGACAAAATGTTGCAAGTCCTTACACTCGACTGCTTTGACTGTAAAGAAGCTTACATCGTGATAATACCATGGAGGCTCATAAGTCATAGTATCTTAAACCTTTAATCAGTTTTGGTTGATAATGAATCTGATTGATAAAGAGAACCTCAAATGCTCTAGAAAAAGCAAAAGGAAAACAATGAAGAAGAGCTTCATCCTGCCCGAAACAAGATTATCCAGAATAGGTGTGCGTGATTTTGAAATGGGAAAGCAAGCTGATGACAGAAACTACTGCTTATAAATCTGTTCCATGTGTACCAAAGGGATATGTATCAGAACAAGGTGATATGCAGCAATGAAATCCAACATGAAGGTTGGAGATAGAATAACATGTAAGGTGCTGAAAATTTTTGATTGGGGCAGAACAATGATATGATATGAATTGAACATCGGTATATCCATATTAGTACCCACTTTTATTAGTTGACAAGGACATGAATATATCATTAAAAAAAAAAAGAAAAGCTAAATTTCACACCCAAATTTGTTCTAAACATATATGGATATACAATACAAGTATATTATTAGTTATACCCATACTTGTCTGAAATGAATACAAGTCGGATAATAATCATCATCATACTTGTTATAAATGAATACATATATGGATCAAATACCAGTCATATCTATATTTGTTAAAAGTATTTGAACACAATTTGAGTATTAGTGCGAGGGAAATAGAAAAGGTGGAAGAGATAGAACCTCTACTAAGGCTTTTCAGTCTAAAAATGGCCTAATTAAAGAAAACCTTTTACTGTGTCAAGAGAAAATCTGGTGAAAGAAAGAATACAAACCCAAGCAATTGATATTGTCCTTACAGTTAATAACATCCCCACATTCAACAATATCAGTTGCAATATTAGAGATCTATAATCAGATAATCAAGGCTCAAGAATGTTAGTAGAATTTCTGAAAAAAGAAAAGAAAACTTAATTAATGCTAGAACCTAAGAGATGACCAAATGATACAGCATACTGTGGTACATATCAAAACAACACAGAAAAGGAATATCAACACAACAGCCATATTTATGCATGTGGGCAAGTTAAAAACCACTCCAAGGACCAGGATTGCAATGTATATAAACTACATTATCTGCCATTCACTATACTTCTAAAACCATCACTAAATTTACATCATTTTATAACCAACACTAAAGCAGATTGTATACATCTTATTATTATACTAAATTCAAGACTTATATCCATCGACAGTTCGACCTTATATTAATCGATAGTTTGACCCTAACCCTAACACCATACAAAATCCTTAAACACCATTAAGAAGCAAAACTCCCAAATAAAGATACAAAGCTGAAAACTAGCACCCAGCACAAAAAAAGAGAGAACTCCACAAGCCAAAGTCCAGTCTAGGACCCATTTAGTTTGGAGTAATTCTAGGTTACCAGCCAGTCCAAGCCATAAGAGAATTCTTCAGCAAGGCACCATTGAAACCCTTGCCTCCTACTCTTATTCCATTCTAGAAAGGACCAGTATGTTTCCCACCCTCCTATTGAGAATCAGAAACTTGGCTCCATAGTCTTGAGGTAGAGGGACTAGAGGGTCTCAATCAGCTTAAATTACAAACACCCAGATCTGGATCCAGCAAAAAATCATCAAATGTACATCAATGCTCGAAATCCTTTAAAACATAATTTGGATCAATATGGAAGTGAATCCAAGCAGATCTAACCGCTTTTCATCACTATCTATGGGGCCAGTATGTATCAGCACACAGTTTGCTGCAACATGGGACTTGAATCCTCACATGAACATATACCATATGTTGATGTGCCTATTTAAAACATACTAGAGCAACACTAAATCAATGAACAACCCTCTTAAACAACACCTACGAAATAGGATTAGACCCACTGAAACCTCTAGCCATAGAGGAGCTTCCACAGAGGAACATGGCCTTTACAGCTAAATCCAACAATTAGGCACTACCTCTCTTTTGTAAGGGTTGTTATTAAGAACTAAATTTTCTCCTTACTGGTTATTCTTCTTCCAAGGTCTAATGTTATATACCTTGCTACATATTTCGGCCTAGCCTAAGGCCAAAACTGTTAGAATTATTACCTTGACAACATTGATTGACATAAGCCTAGAAAAAAGAAACACAAATTTTTAAGTCAAAAACCAGCAAAATTGATTAGAAATAAAAATAAGCAATAAGACATATGAACAAAAATAATTTCAGGCATCATGTGGATTGATGAAAAACTTTAATATTTTATATATTATAATGTATACTTTACCTTAGATAAGTTAGTGCTCCAATAAAGAAATAGGTAAACATGTTAAAACATATATATCCATGCAATAGATGTAAAACAAAACTACCTAGCTCTGGAAAGGTCATTCAGTTTCCTCAAAAACAGCCCAAAACAACTACACTATCATTTATGCGCCATATTTTATTTCAATATGACAAAGGTTCTGAAAAAAAATGAGCAAAATGGTTAATTTTAAAATAAAATTTTCAAATAGTGTTGCTTCCTTTAGCTAACACTCTAAACCCTAAAACATTTGGTAAAAGAGTTTTCAATTGATGGACAACATAAATCTGGATCTTAATCCACATGTTAATTATCTAATATCTATGGAGAGCATCACTTTAAATTCTTATGTGCATCTTATGTGACCACAAGAAATTCTTTTATTTTCACTAAAGAATGTTGATCTACAGAACTTATCACCACAAAATATTGCTTCTACTATGCCAAAACAAAATGAGAAACATTAGCTTTTTCATTAAACAACAGTACATAAAAGCCTTCAAAGAGACAGATCTAAAAGCTTACTGTACCTTTAGGCAGATAAGATCTGATTGATTTCGGAACAATAACTAAAACTATTTATAACATTTATATCCACTTAGGTGCAATCAGACTTCTACTTTATTGTATGTCAATCAAATAAATCTTACATTTCCCATAAAGCTACATAGACTCAGCCTAAACACAAACTAAAGCAAAAGAACAAAATAAAAGCAAAAAAACTCCAAGTAATTGATTTAAACATGTCAAGCATTGCGATAAATCTTTGGACTCTGTGCCATTTAATGTGCTAAAATATCAAATGATGCTACCCTCTAGTATGTCCAAAATACAAAGAAAGCAACAATGTCTTGCAAGAACATTTAAAAGAAGTAGCATGTAAATGGTTTGACATTCTCCACAACATTGTAATAATTCAAAAGTTTAATTAGTTAATATTAGCAATTTTATAATACTAGATAATAATTCTATTTCTTCAACAATGTATTAGTATTCATTCAACATTATTTGTCACAGATTCTAGTTAAACTGATTATAACCTCTGACTTTCTTGTCATGGTGCATAGATACATACATAGTTATATTTTCAGCTTTTGAAGGCCTTGCATAAGAGTTTGACGGTCATCTTGGTAGCAAATCGAGTGCATGTTTTGTAGATAATGTATGAATGACATAGGAATTCCCAGATAAGTTAACAATGTTATGCACCAGTCTGGAGCGGAAATTTTAAGCAATAATTGCTGCCGGCAATGTTGAGCACAAGGTTACAGGTTTGTAGAGTAATAGCACAAAACAAGCTTGGGAAAATCTCTATCTAGAACATAACTGGATTTCTGAAAATGGTATGCTGTAATTACTATACATGGCACACCAAAAATACAAGGGCAAATAACTTCATGAACCACTTTTAAAAAGGGATCCCTCTAAAATATCGTGAGATGCTCTCAAGAGCAATACTATTATGAATCAAGAAATCTTGGATGTACATATCCACTACTTACGCATACCTATACCAAAAAAAAAAAAGATGTCATATTAGTCAGACCACCATTATACCGATGTTTATTACACTACTCTAAAACGGATCAGCTAGTAACCATAAACACATAAAAGGAAGTTGGGATATTTCCAAAATATGAAGGTAATTCTTCCTTTTCTAGACAATGTTCTATTAACTTACAAATATAACTAAAAAAAAAAAAATCTCAAACTTAACGTGATGCAAATTAGCCAAAAAAACACATTGTATTCCTTAATGCACCACAAGAGCCATGCATGAACGGCTCAACCCATAGCATTACAATGGATGACGACCAAAGATCACTCTTTTAACGAATCCACCGGCACATTCTAACACAATTCGACAAATCATCAACCTCAATCTACACGCCACCGGTTTGGTGCATATACTTAATTCACAGACAATAATAACCAAGCTACGGCATCAACCCAGAATCAAAACCCAATCTCACACCAGATCTGGAACCAAAACATCCGATCAGGAATGTACAAGTCCATGACGCAAATTAACCATCTAACCGCCCCTCCCAATCCAACTCACCAATCGAAAGAGATCATAGACGCCAGATGGCTTCAACAAACTGACGTAAATCTTAATGGAGCAATTACTTAGTTACAGATCGAGCGAGAACCTATTCCAGCCCTAGCGCACCGATCAGAAGCCAAAAAATTATAGAAATATGCCCAAAATTTAGCTGTCTTCGAATTAAATCTTGTAGAGGGAAGGACAGAATATTTGGAAATTTGATGACTTACTACTCCGGATTCATGGCAGGAGATCAAGGGCACTGGTGCTTCAGCCACAGGGTGATTCCGGCGGGTTCGGGATGGCTGTTCCCCAGAAAAGCAGGATGCAAACGATGGAGCCGTCCCACTCTAGGGTTCCGAGAAGAAAATAGAATTAGGAACGAAGAGAGAGGATTCTAATGGCGAAGATGGTGGTGGAGAAAATAAATAACAATGGCGTGCGACGAAGGTAGCGAAAGCGGAACGCCGCAATCCGTGCGAGATCAAAAAGGGTCAAGTTACGTATTTAGCCCCGTATTTCTTATGAATGACATTTAACATTGTTCCGTGGAAACTCTAGTAAGTTATTACTGTAGCTTTGGTGGTTAGAACTCGAGAAAAGACATTAAATAACAGGGTTGTAACTGTTATAACAATCATTATTACAGTTTTGAGACCCTCCTAATATTAGATATGCAAAATTAGTAATTATAATATTATTTACCATTATAATTATTCATTATACCAGTAGAAATTATTGTCACAAGGCTCCATAAGGTAGTTGATATGGTTGGAGATAAACGTTGTCAGAAATCCAAGACACCGAGAGGAATCTGAAAAGAAATCTATACTCATTGAAGATATTCTAACGGGAGATCCTTTGATGCTTAAGTTCGTCGAAGCTTTGGGAACGATTGAGAGAAATGAGAGACATGGATGCCGACAAGCAGAATACCTTTCTCCTCCCCATCTGACTTACTTTTTTGATGAGTTAGCTCTCTCTTATTTGAGATCCCCTTCGTAGCTCTTTTATATAGATATTCAGCCATAGGCCATTAGTCGAAATTTATAAATTTGTCGGACCTAATTCTCTAGACCGTTGGCCACGTCCTGTCCATTTATTTGGATGAAATTTACCTACCAACCATAGAATTAAGGTTATAAGTTATGGGTGTTTGTCATGGGCTTTATCCAGGTGATCGATGGGATTGGCGATTTGAAATAGGTGCACAGTCAAGATCTTAAGCCGGTGTTTAATGTGACTTGGTCAAGTCGTTTTGGGCGTTCCCCATGAAAATCATTGATCTGGTTGGTGGATCACTTCCACAATACTTGTGCCCACTTCCGAGTTCAAAGTGATTTTTCAACTTCGGATGAAAGAATAATTGCTTTGATAGTTGAACCACTGATCCGGTCCCCTCTTGGATGCGTCCGCATTACTGTATTTGGAGGGAAGAACTTTGGAGTTTAATAATGCATAATTTCGTAACTTGTGCTGCCATTGTTAGGGAGCGAGCTCGAGGGGTAATGGAATGATGCTTTCAAGAGAAGAAATCCGAAGATTATTGTTGGATTCGTTAGGACTTGCCACATGACAAGTGGTGGTAAGTTTCGAGGCATATTTTGTAGGTTCTCTCACGTTGCTTGATCAGAGAAGGATGCGATGAAGCGCCACGGATTTGTTACTCGAAGATTGGCCAAATGACAAATTCGAGTGATTCGGTGATTGAATTCATACCATTGGTGGTCTATATACATAGACCACCCATTCGGTTACATTTTCTATCACCCAACTACCAATTGTTCTTTTATCGCTATAGCCATTGGAGGAAGATTCTCTTTTCCTTGTCTTGAAGCAACGAAGTCATCACTGTCATCCATCAAATTGACGGTAAAGAAAAGATGAGGTCCTCGAGTAGAGAGTTCTCATCCAAGAGGGCGAGAAGCACCCAGCTAGAGCTTCCTATTTCTAATCTATCGCAATCCCTAGTAAAGACCAGAGATGAGTCAGTTGCAGTCAAACTACCCCAAGCTGCCATGTTGGTTGCATCGAAGTCACTTCAAGCTTCTTTGTTTTGGGCCAGGCTCCGCATCCCTCTAGCATGTCAAGTAGGTTGGCGAGGCTCGAGGCAGACCTTTCTTTGCTCGGAGGTGGAGAAGGGGTCATCGAGGTCATATCTAGAGTTTCTGCCAAGATTAGGTTCAAATGCATCGAGGAGTATAAGGTTTCGACATATTTTGAGAATGAAATCATCGAGATATTTTCGATTATTTTATTCAGAACTTTCAAGACTACAAGGCACGCTTATAACGAATAGTCTCGAAACTAGACCTAAGATGCCTTTGCCCTGAGAACAGTGACGAAAAAATCAAGGCATTTTCTTGGAATGAAGACTAATTCTTTTTCTTTTGTATTTGCTTTTGGTGCTTTTTTTTGATAAAATTTTATAAATAAATTTTTAATTAATAAAAAATCTATTTTCATTGTGTTTATCTTTCACATAAAGTTTTGCTTCTTTATGATGTTTATGCTGATTAGCTTTCACCGTAGTAAGAACTTGAATGGTTCAGATGGATCGATCGGGTCAGTTACTGTGCCCAAGCCAAGATCTCTCTTGATCTTATTCGAAGCATTTACTTCATCAGCATGAGGCAAGCGAATTTTTAAAAGTTGTGGACTTGTTTGTGCCCTAGGTGCTGGATGTTGATGGGTGTGTTAGATGTATGCCCTAGAAATCAAACTGACCAACATATACAAAAGAGATCTTTATCCGATCAGATGGTTAATCTATAATTATAAATCATAAAAAACTTAATTATCAATATTATTGATGATTAATCCAATACAATTATTGCAATTATCAAACTTATTAAGTGTTAGCGAGTTGTAGGAGGATTAATTAGCATTTGGATTGTAAATTGGCTCAATTTGATTGAGCAATTGGGTTAGAATCAAGTATAATTGAATTGGATTCAATTTGACTTGGTTTGAATTTGATTAGATCAAGCCTAATTAGATTATGAGATAACCTAATTGCAAAAGAGATCGATTTCTTGTTTGATTTGAATTTAGGTGCCACTTATTTCTTAATTAGATTAGGATCTAATCAAGAGAAATCGGCTTCCTAATTAGGTTAGGGTTTTAATCTCTTTGGGTGCACTAATTTCTAATTAGATGAGGAATTGAATTGAGTTTGACTCAAGCATCAAGAGAAGTCCCAAAATCTTGGGACTCTCTTTCTCCTTTAGCACTCAATCTCCTTGACGCCAACAACATCCCACGCACCCCCTTTGCTTGACTTTTATGTGAAAAAACCTTTGCCTAACCCATCTTATGCCTCCCCTTCTCTCTCTTTTGGATAAGGTTTAGGATGGGTTTGAATTTGATTCAAACTCTATCCTTTATGGATGCCATTTTTAAGAGATATTGGGCGGAGATTTTTTAACATGGGCGTTCTAATTTTTGCATGGAGTTCACGCTAAAATATAGTCACGCTCCAACTCTTTTTACATGCTAAGAAATAGAAAGGCGTCCAAGAGTTGGATGCCTCCCAAACTCTAACAAAAACTCTAATCCAATACCTATAAAAGAGGATCCTTTTGGGCGTGGGTTGCAGAGGCTTTTCAATGTGAAAAAGAGAGAAATAGTTCCTCTTGGGCATGAGTTTTGGAAAGAGTTTTGAGAGGTTTTCAATCTGAAAATTCAAAAGAGAAAGAGTTTCTCTTAGGCATGGAAAAACAAGAGGAAGAGTTCCTTTTAGGCACGGAAGAAAAAAAAGTTTTTTCTTGGGCTTCTAGATCTCTAGCGTAGAGATCTTATGCGTGGATTCTAGAAAGAAAGAAGAGAGTCTTTTTATTCTTCATTCTCCTATTCTTCTTCTTCTCCAAGAGAGTCTTAGAGAAAGAAAAAAGATCTTCAACCGTTAAGAGGCATCTTTTGCAAGGAAGCTAGCATCCCAATAAAGATGCAGTCCTCCGATCGGATTCAAGGAACTTGTGTGGATATCTTAAAGGCTGGATGCATGTGCGACTAACCGAGAACCTCGGAGTATACCACGATCATCAGCCACAGAGATCATCGATCCATACAAAGATATGGAGATCCAATCTCCGATTTATGTTTATATTTTTTATAATTAGAATTTTCAGATTGAATGTTTCATGTTCATGGATCCATGATAGGTGGCTTACAAATTAGATATGATACATATCTAGATTAAAATAATTTAATCTAAATTTTTATTCTGCTTTAACTAAATCTAAAATTTTAAAATATATGCATGAAACCATGCTATTCTAATAGCATGCTGTGTCATCTTTCGAGGATCAAAGAAAGTGATCTATCTCAAGGTCGCATGGCAGAGAACCGTACATCCAGAGGCTTAGTGGGGCTTCGCCTTTAATGTCAGTACCATCTGGTAAGGATGATTCGTTGGAAAGGACCATTGGTATTTCTTTCTCTAGGAGGCACAGTCTTTAACGCCTCTCGAGTGGTAACACTTGTCACATGATCAGTGGGGCATTCAAAGGTGCTCAGGGCTGATCTTGCCCTGATATCTTCTAAAATATCATGGTGGCGTCATTTCATCCAGCATTAAGGAAACATCGAAGCTTTCCTCCATCTGGTGGAGTCTTCTTCTTCTTCTAACCAGTCGTAGAGTGCATTAGGGGGAATGTACCAGTGAATGTTCTGTTTTGGCATGAGAGGCGTTGAAAAATTCTATCATTCCGACTGTAGAGCCACAAAGGCGATCGCCTAGGGGCCGGTGGTGCATTGTCTTCTCCAGAAAGGTCTTGAACTTTCTAAAGGGCCATCTTCTACCTCCCCTAAGGTAGCTTTCCAGCTCTTCTTAGAGGAATATCTTGAAGATGGATGGATGTCCTAAGAAATTGGTTATGTCATCCTCGATATCCTTTAGCAGGGGCTAGTGATCATTGAGAAAGAGCTCCACTTTGAGTGGATCATCGAGGATGGCATTGAGTGGTATTTGGTGCTTCATCTGAGAATATTGGTTTGAGCCCGTGGAAGCCAATCGAGCTCGAACCTTGTATCCCTTTTTTCTTGTAACAAGCCTTGCTTGGATGAAATCGACTTATAATAAACTTTCTCTGGATTTGGGTACAAACTTTTTGAATGAGGTATTTCTTCATTGATATTCTCTCCATATGTCTTCCAAAGTTCCTTCTTCTTCATGGTGGGTCCTTGAAGGGTTAGCCTCTTTTTGTCATTATTGCTAGCTTTTACTGAGAGTATGGGGTCTCCAGAGGATTAGCCTCTATCGGCTTTAATGGGCCATGTGGGGTATCTGGAGGATTAGCCCTTGTCGGCTTCAGTGGGCCGTGTGAGGTCTTCGGAAGATTAGTCCCTATTGGCTTCAGTGGATTGTATAGGGTTCCTAGAGGGTTGGTCCCTATTGATTTTAGTGGGCCATGTGGGGTCCCAAAGAATTAGCTTATATTGGCTTCAACAAGTCATATGAGGTTCCTGAAGGGTTAGCTCATATTGGCTTCAATGGGGAATGTAGGGTTCCTAGAGAGTTAGCCCCTTCATCTTCATTATTGTTGGGTATAAAATACCCTCGGCCGAAGTTCCCGACAGGTGGCACCCATCCAGGCTTCCTGAAGGTGGATCTTGCGGGCGCCTGTCAGATTGCTCCAAATGCCCCGGGGCTCTGATTGTCTGCCAACTTCCTACAGTGCCCACCGAGTTCCGTTATCGACCGATCTCCTACAGTGACCGACATCAGGCTGAACTCCTTTCAGGATCTATCAACGGCCGAGCTTCCCCAACAACAGGTCGCTGCTAACGCCAGCCCGGACTCCCACGGGAGCTGGCCCA
>KE504661.1:1864236-1882315 GCA_000441515.1 Elaeis oleifera
AAGCTCTAGTCTTCATCTAAAACTCTGCTAAAATCTCCGTTCGAGCACTTCATTCTTGTTGAGGCAGAGAACTGACTTGAGCATCGGAGGGTCTTGCCGGAGCAACCCCACCTCCGGTTTAGACTTCTTTTGCTGGTCCCGGCAGCGACCGCGGCACCATCGACTCCAGCATCTCCGACGCCGGCGGATTTTTGCAGCAACAATTATCATGGCCTCTGCTTTGATCTGCTCTTAGGTAAGGAGTGCCATGTAGCTTGATGGGGTCCTTGGAGGGTTAGCCCCTTTATCTTCATCGTCGTGGCCTCTACTTAGACCTATCCGTAGGTAGGAAGTTCCATGTGGTCTGATAAGATCTCCAGAGGGCTAGTCCCTTCATCTTTATTATTGTGACCTCCACTTTGACTTATCGATTTACAAAGAGTGCCATGTGGCATGATAGATTTTCTGAAGAGTTAGTTCCTTCATCTTTATCATTGTGGCCTTCACTTCGATCTACCCATGGACAGAGAGTGCCATGTGGTCTGGCACGGTAAGGCGTTGGCTTGGATGTCCTCGAGTCTTTGCATTAATAGGACCTCTAGATTCTAGAAAGTCATGGAGAGCTCTTCACCCTTTCTCGAATATCGAGCTACCTTCAGTTCCCAAGCCCTGGGAGATTTGAGGCCTCATCCACATGAGGGGTCGAGCAGGGGATCTGGTTTCCTCGATTGGTTGGGGTTGACTCCTTGTTGGGTCGTTATAGGCCTTATGAGCTTTTTGAGGCTGCCTGAAGGCACTATCATTAGGATCGAGCCTAGTTTGACTTAGTCTTGGCTCCATTTTGATCTTCCTTAGGTCGGTTGGCAATTTTATCCTTCAAAGAGCATTATGAAATAAATATCAATCAAATTTTATTATAATTTAAATTATATTTATATTATAGCTGGTTATCGTTAGTAGTATGATAATGGCGCCATTGCAAAGAATGTACTTTCCTCGAAGGTTAGAAAAAAAATAATGCTCCCCAAGCACTGTCTCCTTTCTTCCTTACTTTGGTCTTCTACCCCCCATGCCACTGGCAGGGGGTGGAGATGGCATTGATGACATCGACCGTCGGTCAGTTGTCATTATTTTCTCATCGAGCATTTGATTCCATTGCTCCCGAACATCTTGCTAAGGTAGCCTTTTTGGATCAAGGCCTTGATCTCATCTTTGAGTTGGTGGTATTCCTCGGTGTCATAACTATGGTCACAGTAGAAATAACAATATTTCTTTTGCTCCTCTTGTCTAGAGGGGCCTTCATTTCCTCACATTGCTGCAGATACCTCTTTGACCATGATCTCCATTAGAATCTGAGATCAAGAGATAGACAGAGGAGTGTAGCTGTCGATCCGTCGGGGTAGACTCCTCGATCTATAGCTCTTTGATGGTTGGAAGAGTCCCTTTTGGATTGGGCCGCTCAAGGATCTTCTCGACCTCTCTTCTTGCCAGAGCTCTTCTTTCTTTCTACCTGTTTGCACACCATCCGGACTTCTTCCACTTTAGCATACTTTCAAACTTGGACTAGCAGGTCAGCATAGTCTCTCAGAAAATTCTTATCAAGAGAGAAGATGAGGCACTTATTTCTTAGCTCTCGTTTCAGTGCTGACATTGCTACTAACTCGTCGAGGTTGCACACCTTGAATATGATGACGTGAAGCATGTGATGTAGTCATACAGTGACTCATTCTCTCCTTGCTAGAGAAAGAAGAGGTTATCAAAATTCTTTGGTTGAGCTCGGTTACTGTCAAAGTGAGTAAAGGACAGTCTGCTGAGCTACTTGAATGAATGAATGGATCTAATTTGGAGTCCTAAATACCATGCATGTGCTGACTTTCTAAGGATGACTAGGAAGACAAGGCAAAGAAGGGCGTCTGAGGCATCTTACAGCTTCATGAGGATTTTATAACTCTGTAGATGATCAAAAGGATCCATAGAATTGTCATATGGCTCCAACTGAGGTACCTTGAATCAATTTGAGATCTATTCTTCCAGAATGGTTTAGGAGAATGGTGGTTGGGAATTAAAGCTAAGGCCATTGTTGCTCTGATGAGGTTCACTCTAAACTTCGCCAAGGCGACAATCAATATCTTGAACTCTTTTGTTGAGCTTCTCTTTCTGTTGAGATCTCTCGGGCTTAGGAAAGTAGGTCGGGCCGAATCACCAATAGAGAAAGAGCTTGTCGAACGTAACTCCTCCCTCAAGCTCCAATAGGAGGAGAGGCGAGCTGTGAAGGTAGGAGAATGATGGAAGTGCTGCTGGGAGATGGATCTTAGGTTCTAGGTGCGAGATCATCGATCGTGATGGGAGGTAGTCGTTAGGGGTTCAGCTCCACATGCTGTTATTGCTGCTCTATCACTTGTTGACTTATTGCACCATGTTGGTTAGCGTCTGGATCCAGTGAGCTAGGATGTCAGTGGCGATAGATCTATTATGACTAGAGGTTGTACTACAACAGACCTGTGGGTAGCACTGTTCTAAGTGCAATTGATGAATTGCTAGTAGGAGGCAGTAGAGTTCTGCACCCTTGTCTGCATCATACTCTCTTTTCTCTCAAAAAAATAGATTGATCCTTCCTCTAGCGCCAACCTACTACCACAAGGCTCTAGAAGATGGCTGATGTGGCTGGAGATGGGCTCCATCAGAAATTGAAGATGCCAGAAGAAATCTATAAGGAAAGTCCACACTCATCGGGAGTGTTTTGATGGAGGACTCTCCGGTGCTTAAGTTAGCTGGAGCTTTAGAAACAATCGAGAGAAATGAGAGAGAGGGGTGTCAGAGAGCAATATACCCTTCTCCTCCCGGTCTAACTTATCTTTTTTTTGTAAGTTAGCTCTCTCTTACTTGGGGGTCTCCTTCATATCTCTTTTATCTGAAAGTTCAACTTTAGGCCATTAGCCAAAATTTTAGGTTGTAGGTTTGATTCTCTAGGCCATTGGGCCACGTTTTGGCCATTTATTTAGAAAGAATTTACTTGCCAACCATAAGATCAAGATTATCATGGACTTTATGCAAACGATCAATCTGATTGGCAAACTTGAAATAGGCACAGGGTCAAGATCCTGAGTCCGTATCTAGTGTGGCTTCGTCAAGTCGCTTTGGGCGCTCTCTATGGGAATGGCTGATCCGACCGGCGGATCACTTCCATAACAAAAGTTATTATCCTTTTGATTAAGAGTTAGCACTCATTACACCTGACTAGAGTGTATCAACAAAAAGAATTTTGTAGGAACTTTATAGGAAAATCAGAATAATATAGCTGGTCGCATTCACGCACTGATAATTGGTGAGCAAATCTGCATATTTTTGACTTCTCGCTAACTGTATCTGATAGTGTAGTGATGTAACCGATGCAGAAGCTATGTAATATCATCTAATCTAATCATCAAAAAGATCTTCTCCCCATCCTATTATTAGCCCCATCTCTCTCAACCACATTCATGATAGCTGAGGCTGTCTTAGGCCAACCCACAAACGCCTGCTGCGCCCGGCAAGAAGCCGTACTGGGGCTAATTAAAGAGCTCAGGTCGTGCACCAGAGGAGTCATCCTCAAGTTGCTGCCAGGCTATCCATGCCATCGAGAACTGTTGCTTGCCACCAACATCTCGGGTGTCGGAGGACTTGGTGCATTACTAAATTATGAGGCATGAAAGTTCAGTTGATGCTTCCATGCTGTCCCC
The DNA here is from genome assembly GCA_000441515.1 of Elaeis oleifera. Taxonomy (NCBI): domain Eukaryota; kingdom Viridiplantae; phylum Streptophyta; class Magnoliopsida; order Arecales; family Arecaceae; genus Elaeis; species Elaeis oleifera. The sequence continues at coordinate 1,867,935 of KE504661.1, forward strand.
CTTTATTTGGAGATATCTAATCAACCATCTAGATGGGCCATCAACTGTAAGTAACAACCATTTCTTCTGCATCACCAGCAATGTAGAAAATTCGATGCAAAATGTAGTGTTTTATATGATTAATTTATATAGTCATTATTTTCAACACATTTAATTAAAATTTATATGATAAAATATTTTATTTTTGAAAAAAATTATGACATCCTATGACATATTATGACTTTCTACACATAAGATGTCATAATATAGTCTAAAATATTATGGGATTCTATGGCATATTATGACATTCTGCATCAAATTATGACTTCTGCATGCAGGATGTCATAATATGGCTCAGAATGTCATAATATAGAAGGGATATTTTTATCCAACCACTTTTCAATACATATTTAATGTCTACAGTTTATTTTTCGTTGAAAAATTTTGAATGATGAAAATGTCCCTACTCTTTGGAAAAAATTATGACATCCTGTTGCATATTACAACATCCTGTGTCAAAATTATGACTTCTTGCATGCAGGATGTTATAATATGTATATAAGATGTCATAATTTTTTTTTCAAAGAACAGAGATATTTCCGTCATTCAAAATTTTAAACGAAAAAGTAGAACTGTAAGCATTAAATGTACATTAGAAAGAGTGGCTATATTGATCAATCACATAAAGTTGTACGCTGTACGTCTGATTTTTTACCCCGCCCGATGCACAAAGGATTTTCCCAACTATTATTATTATTCATGGTTCAAAGCCCATACCTTATAAGTTTCAAAAAAAAGAAAAGAAAAGGCCCATACCTTATATAGAGAGTGAGTGTGAGGTCCAGAGCATTGCAACACATTTGCTTTGGCACAGGAACAATCTCTTAGTATCTTTTCAAGAATCTACAAAATAAATGAATGAATAAATTTAATTTTAGGAAGTACTGTTTTTGTAACTTTACAATATTAACGATTTTATGATTAACATATATGTGAATATATAGATAAATATAGACTCTTTCGAGGAGAAAAGGAAAATATAGATAGGCAACAAAACATGTATCCCAAAAAATATGGTCATAGAAGGTTGTATAAAACCGATAGAAATCAAAATTTGTCCAGGTCACTTCTTATGCAAAAGATTTTACGAGTGCAAAAGTGATAGCGCGTGGGTATGCATAGGCTAATCAATGGGCAAAATTCTCCACCTGCCCGCCTGCCCAGCTCCGTAGATCATCAAGGCGCATAGAAGCCAAGTGATAATATACCGATTCCGATCAAACTTTGGAGTTACCAAGATCAATTCAACACCGGATAAATTAACAAAAAGCCATTAAACTTGAGGGTATGTTTGGTTGGGGAGTATTGGATTTTGAATAAAATAAAATAAGTAACTTCTATTCTAACTATTTGATTGGTGGAGTTCTATTCCTATATCAATTTCAAAGAAAATGAAAATGTTCCAATGCTTTAAAATTCAATTTCTATTTTTTTGAGTATTCAAATTTCACTCTAATTCTGATTATAAACCAAATATATTGATAGATATGGTTGGTTCTGATTCCAATTACATTTGTACAAAAAATGCATTCTTAGTCAATCCATTCAACTAAGTAAAACAGGAGTGGGATTATGGATTTGCACTCCTCTAAAACGTAGCCGAAATTTTAAAGGAGGTGCAGCAGATAATGCTTCAGACTCTTGATATGAAATGATTTGTGAGGGCACATCCGGCTTGCTAGAAGTCAGCAAAGGGGAACCCCATCAGCTGTATGTCATTTGGGTGTCTCATGTTTTTGGATAAGTTTGGCCAACCAAATCGTTCTCATGTCTTTGGATAAGTTTGGCCAACCAAATCCCAAAGTGACAACACTGGGCCGAAGTCAGCTCCTGCTGTGATACAAACAGGGTTTAGAAAGAAATATTGCTTCCACAAAGGATTTTCGCAGCCAGGGGAAAGAGAAGTTTGAAATACTCTTGGATAACGCTAGAACCTTAGGGAAGCGATCGAGGGGAACCCTAGGGAAGCGATTGCTGCATCGTCTTTCCTTTCATTTAGAGTTAAAACCAAAGATCTCTACAGATATGTTGGTTTGGCCGATATATTGCGTGGGTGTAGAAGCTTGGTGTTCAACCTAGAGTTACATTGTTTCTTTGGGAAGTAGTTTGGCTCTGGATCGCATGCCGAGATACTAGCAAAGAAGGGGATCAACATTTTTTATTATGATTGCCATAAAAAAGTAGAGGAGACCGTTCCTCATGTGTGGTTTTAATGCCTAAGGGCAACGTGGATATATGGTGGCTACCAGATGATCCCTCTTCAATTACTCTATCTTCCTCTCTAATTGATGTCTTTGAGGACTCATTTGGTTCACCGGAAGAGAAGAAAAAAATATGATTAATGAAAAATAAAGAAATTTCTCATTTTGAGCTTCAAATGAGAGAGATTAGAAAGTGACATAGGGAATAACATTCTCATATTTTTGGAAAAAAAAATCATATAAAACATATGTTTTTGGCTTTTCCACATGTTAGAAATTAGAATTTTTTTGTTTTCAAAGGTGCTCTTAGAGCGATGAGTAGAATGGAGTGTCTTTTCTTTTATTAAGATATAATAGGTTATATTGTGGTATAGAAGAGAGGATATCATTAGTCCCATATTGATTGTAGATCGAGAAAAACTCTGACTTCTATAGGAAAGGATCATCTTTTTTACGTGAGGCATTTTTTGAAGGATAAAACCATAAGATTCATTGGTCAAAATGGACAATATCTCTCGTGCCGAGCCGCAAGTCCTTGATTGCAATAATGGCCCACTAGGGGACCATCCTTATAACTGTGGAGCTCTTTCTACCCATATACTAGTCTATGGTAAAAATAAGAGGAGGATACCTTCCATCCGTATGCAGACTCTTCTTTGATTGGAAAGCTATGTTGTGGTGTAGAAGAAAGAACATCATTAGTGAGGCGCCTTTTGAAAGGCAAAATCATGAGGTCTATTTGTCAGAACGGATAATATCTCGTATACCGAGATACGAGCCCTTGACCGCAACAGATAGTTATACTACTTTTCATAAAAATAATACTCAACTAAATATAAGATATTCTAAAATATATTATTTTTTATAATCAATTAATATGTTAAAATTATTTTTTCAGATATAATATTTTAGTAATCAACTTCTCAAAAAAAAAAAATTCTATGAGAAAAAATTATTATCACAACATATTTGACAATAGATACTACTCACTCCGACTCATCCTCATGAGAGCTTTGATGCAAGCTGTTGACATATCTTGTTTATCTGCCATTGGAGATTCGTTTTGTAGTTAGGGACATCTAGAACTCCCAGGCAAGTTCAGCATTTTCGCAGAGGACCTATATCACTTGGGAGCACCCACCCTCTTGCTATCTCAAGATTAATTTGGATGGTGGTGAATTAGCTGGATTTGTGCTCAGAGGCTCGAACTCATGTTTTGTGACTGCAGGGGTTGCCACTTGTATGACACTACATTCTCAGAAGGGATCAAATATGCTGCAATCATCTTAGGAGCCAATCATTATCATTTTGGAGGAAGATTCAAGCATTATGGTGGGCCCGATAAGGAACAACTTGACTCGGCTGGCACCGACCCACTGCTTTCGGATATTTGGAAAATCATTAGGAATAAAGCGACTCATGTTTATGAAGAGTCAAGCAATGCCGTGGATTCGGTGGCCCAGGATCTTATCTGGGAGAACTTTTCTTTGGTTCTTATTCAGTTTTGAGTATTTATTTTTTGATTCTTTTGGATGTATCTACGCTAGGTTGGTACGATTCATCCACCGCAAAAGGAGAGGCCTCGGCTTCCTAAAACTAAAGTAGAATAATAAGTTTGGGATGGTCTCTGGTCTAAGGCCAACGACCCATTTCCAGCCCCATAAAGAAGTGGCACTGGTGTAGAGTGGTTCACAAGACAGGTTTTGTGAAATCATCCATATATAATTTAGTTGCTACAGGGAACAAGGTTGTCGACTAGCCAATGATGATCCATATTTATTATTTTAGGTCAACTCTTGCTTCAAGGATCGACCCATCAATGGATTTACATTTTTCTGCTCCCAGGGCCATCAATAGCCCAAGGGATACTCAATTCATTTATTTTGCTAGTTGATCAATTCATTAACAGAGGCTAGTCTCACAACTTTGAATGTAACATGTTTCCAACCCAAGGGTTCGACCTAGTTTTGAAATTAAGAGTGGACTATGATTCGGATTGTGTGTTGGATCTCGTGATATTGGATACTACCATAATTAGTCCAGAATGGAGTTATTTGAACCAATAAAAATTAGTTCACAGTATCTAAATTTATCCGTTTATCATAGAACCAGTCCCTAGCCAATGTAATAAAAACTCGCTCTAGTTAAAACCATGGCAATGATGGGTTAGATTTGGGTCTAAATCTAAGAATTGAAACTAGTTAAACCAGATTTAAACCTGTTGCTGCAAGGCTCCGAAGAACAGATGTTGAAGTCGGTAATGAACCAAGCTGGAGAGCCGAGAGTTGAGCTAAACTGATGTATACTGCGAACGAACTTGCAAAAGAAGTTCTAAAATCATAGAGTACCGTTCGATACTTAAGTCAATCAGGACCTTGAGAATAGATAGTGAAAATAAAAAGTAGAAAGCAAGAAGTATGAGTTTGAAAGTAGAATGAAGTGGAGAGAACTCTGATTTCCTTCAGTAAAAAATTTAGTAGAATTTTGTCTCTATGAGTTCTGACTTAACTTATCTTCAGAGAGTACCCTACCATTCTTTATATAGAGGAAGCTTGCTTAGGCTGTTAGGCTGTTATGAGTTTGTTAGATGGTTATGAATAATCACCTGAAGTTTGTTGGGCCGTTAGTTTGTTATAATAGAATAGCCAGCTGTATGGAGATCGTGGATTATTTTTTTTATGTGAAGAGTAGTGGTAACATAGCTGGAAGATAGCTGTAGCATTGTTGGAAGATAACTGACCCGAAGCCTTATTGGCTCTAAGAGTGAGATCAGCTAAGTTTGATGAGATTGGTCAAATCCGATGTCCCTTGTTGGGAATCGAGTAATATATAGGTAGGTCGATAATAACCTGATGTGGCTTAAAGCAAAGATGGTGAATTTTTAGATCAGCTGATGTCATATGGTGATATTTTTCCTGTAGGTCGGCTAAAACTGATGTCTTGCTAATACAAACTGAGTAGATCGAAGATTGGTATGAGGCTGATGTCTTTTGCTATTACCATATGTCAGAGATCGACATTCTGATAAGATCGGCTAACTGATGATCTCGATCTCCCGATGAGGCCGGCTTCTTGATGAGATCGGCTTTCTAATGATCTCAACCTCTTGATGAGAACAGCTTTCTGATGAGCTCGGTCTCTTGATGAACTCGACCTTCTGATGATCTCGATCTCCTAATGAGATCGGCTTTCTGATGATCTCAGCCTCTTGATGAGGATAATTTTTTGATGGAGCTCGATCTTTTGATGATCTTGACCTCCTGATGAGGTTGGCTTTCTGATGATCTCAGCCTCCTAATGAGGATAGCTTGCTGATGAGCTCAACCTTCTGATGAAGTTGGTTTTCTGATAAGCTTGGCCTCCTGATGAGGTTAGCTTTATAAGTAGCTCGATCTCTTGATGAGCTTGGGAGTCAAGGCTCACATTGGTATTCTTATCGACTTGAGAGCTTCTGAGCATGAGTCCCAAGGATATTGGTTGAGGTGGTAAGATCCCATAACATTTGCCTCCCACTTCTGAGTCTGAAGAGGTCGCTTTGGACGAAAGAAGTAGTTTATAAAAAAAATCCTCAGCTTGTCTGAGGTGGTGAATCTGTGATGTTTGGTTCTTCAAGTGAACCACTGCATCCCTTCAAATAAGTTTTCCATATAGTTTCTAAGGTATATTTGTCGATGGCTTCTTCTACCTCAAATTCTTTGTTCGATGTCGTTATGGGTAGATCGAGTCTCCCATGCATCAGAAGTTCCATCGTCAGATGTTTCATCTCTTTCCCTTTCAAGGATGTGTCGTTCGAGAATTTAAGTCGAAACTTGTCAAGTTGATATTTTATAAGATTCAACTTGTAGATCAGGTATTTCACATTAAAGATCCATGAGGTTCAATCTGGAGATCGGATGTCTCATATTAAATATTCGTAAGATCCAATTTGAAGATCGGATATCCCATATCATGAGGTCTAATCCAGAGATCGAGTGTCTCACGCTAAGTTGTCCTACAAAAGAAGTCTTAAAATCATGGGGTACCTTTCGATTTAGGATCCTCCGATGCTTAAGTTAGCCAGATTCTTAAGAACAGATAGTGAAAATAGAAAAGTAGAAAGCAAGAAGTATAAGTTTGAAAGTGGAATGAAGTGGAGAGAACTCTGATTTTCTTCAGTAAAAAATTTAGTAAAGTTTATCTCTGTGAGTTTTGACTTGACTTATCTCCAGAGACTACCTTGCCCCTTTTTATATAGAGGGAGCTTGCTTAGGCCATTAGGCTGTTATGAGTTTGTTAGACGGTTACGGATAACCACCCGGAGTTGTTAGGCTATGAGTTTGTTATAACAGATAGCCAACTGCATGGAGATCATGGGTTATTTTACCCCATATGAAGAGTAGCTGCAAATAGCTGGAAGACAGCTATAGCGTTGCTGGAAGATAACTGACTTGAAGCCTTACTGGCTTTAAGAGTAAGATCAGCTAAGTCTGATGAGATTGGTCATCAGACAGCTGTAGCGTTGCTGGAAGATAACTGACTTGAAGCCTTACTGGCTTTAAGAGTAAGATCAGCTAAGTCTGATGAGATTGGTCAAATCCATATCCCTTGCTGGAATTAAGTAATATATTGACAGATCGATAATAATCTGATATGGCTTAAAGTAGTAATTGTGAATTTTTAGATCAGCTGATGTGATATGGTGATATTTCTCCTATAAGTTGGCTAAACTCAATGTCTCGCTAATACAAACTGTGCAGGTCAGAGATTGGTATGAGACTGATGTCTTCTGATATTGTCATATGTCAGAGATCGATATTCTGATAAGATCAGCTAAGTCTGATGAGATTGGTCAAATCCATATCCCCTTGCTGGGAATTAAGTAATATATTGACAGATCGGTAATAATCTGATATGGCTTAAAGTAGTAATTGTGAATTTTTAGATCAGCTGATGTGATATGGTGATATTTCTCCTATAAGTTGGCTAAACTCAATGTCTCGCTAATACAAACTGAGCAGGTCAGAGATTGGTACGAGACTGATGTCTTCTGATATTGTCATATGTCAGAGATCGATATTCTGATAAGATCGGCTAACTGATGATCTCGACCTCTTGATGTTGTCAGCTTTCTGATGAGGTCGGCCTTCTGATGAGGTTGATCTCCTGATGAAGTTGACTTTCTGACGATTTCAGCTTCTTGATGAGGATAGCTTTCTGATGAGGTCGGCTTTCTGATGATCTCGATCTTTGGATGAGATCGACTTTCTGATGATCTTGATCTTCTGAAGATGAGCTCGATCTCTTGATGAGGTTGGCTTTCTGATGAGCTTGATCTCTTGATGAGCTCGAAAGTCAAGGCTCACTCAGTATTCTTGTCAACTCAAGAGCTCCTAAGCATGAGTTCCGAGGATATTGGCTGAGGTGGTAAGACTCCACAATAAAACCTAACTAGACCTATATCTAACCTTCTATCTTGTGTAACACTAATCACAATGCATTCATTTCAAAATCTAAAAAACATGTTACCAAATCCTTAAATTGTAAGCTATTGATGGATTTTCTCAAAAACAAGAAGCAAAAAAGTTATAGACAAATTCGCATGGGAGAGACATGTAAGCAAGTGGTCATGATCCTCTGGCTCCATCAAGAGCTACAAATGCTAAAAGACCAATATTAGAGGATGCCCCTCGAGGGACAGGGACTGCACGCATCTATTGCGTGAAAAAATTATTCCTTGCTACCACGTAAATCCATTGTTGGATTATCGAATGGTTGCTTTGAGATTTATGCGTGTAGATGAATGAAAGAGTTTGGAATACTTTGAGAGCTATGTGGTGTGTGATAAAAAGGATACAACTAGAATCCCCCTCAAGTACCCATTGCACCTCTTACTGAAATGGCATTTGAGTGTTTAATGTGATTTATCATTTGATGCAATTTATAAGGCCTTGGTTAAATCATGCCTTGCAGCATTTGTGGTCTCAAATGTTAAATAAGTATCAATCACCTTCTTGCGGTTAGGATAACTTACTTATGTGTGGGTACGTGTGTGTGTGTGTCCATGATCTACATGATTGGTTATTCTTGATTCATTGGAGGAAGTCTCTTACTCCCTCTATTTTCCAACAAAAAGAAAGTAGTTATTCTTGCTTCCTATTCATGGCATCATATTGGTCTTGTTGCGGCCAACTTCCCATTATCTGTCGTCAGAAATGAACACCTGCAAAATAACATCTACACAGACCGAATTTGTGTCCAACGAAGACCTTCCGATGCTTAAGTCAGAGAGAAAAGTTGGTGAACAGGAGTTGAATATAAACAGTAGCAGAGTTTTGGCCCAGTATAAGCTTACCAACCCTGTTCTCTTATCCCCTTTTTATAGATGAGGTTGTCGTAACCGTCGGACGTGGTCCCATATTTTATGGTGCTAAATCATTGGGCCATAATCATGTAGTGGATTGTTAATTCTCACTGATTGCGTCGTGGTATGCGGTCGATAACCGTTCGTGATGGTTATGGTATGTTGAGCAGATTGGTCGATCATATGTCGGTAGAACCGATCATATATCGGTAGAATCTATGAGTGACCGTCAGCTAGTAGTTCTGTTATGTCGTGGTCTAAGTCATCTGCTGTCGATCGGTAGTAGTCAAATCGTTAGTCGATCAACTGATAATAAATCGGTGCGGTTTGCTCAGTTGGTTGATGAAGAATCGGAATCACATATTCAGTCGATGTAGAGTCGGTCGGGGTTGTATGTCGGTCAGTCGGCTATTGTTGAGTCAGAGTCGGTAGTCGGTTGACTTGAGTCGGGGTCGATTGACTTACCCCAACAATTGCCCCCCACTCCCAAGTCCAAGGTGAGTCAATGTGTATATTACCACATGGTTTGTCACGTTAGATGAAGGAAGTTATTTTTTATCACATCGAATCTCGATTTTGATACCGTTTTCTTTGAGATATGGGTAATCGACTATTTTGTCATGTTGGCAGGTACAGTCATCTGTCACACTGATCGGATGATTCGATATCAGTTGTCAGTGTCAGATATCGTTTCAAAAAGTTGATTCGGTGTCTGACGATATGATTCTGATAAGTAGATTTGTTCCACATGTCCGAATGTTATTGGGTCAGAATTGCTCACGCAGATAGAGGTGACGTGGCTCCATCTGAGGGAGGTGCATCGAACCGTCTGATCGATGGTCAATCCAGATGTTGCCACATATCATCATCTGGTAGATCTTCGATCTGGCCACTTTCATCTGGGCCGTTGGGCGTTCCTCTGTATAAAGGACCGCTGTCAGTCAGGTATTTACCTTGCTATTGTCTCTTCTGGCAGGAGAGCTCTGTCAGAGAGCTGCTCTCGTGCAAAAACATTCCTTGTCATTTCTTTTTAAGTTTCCTCGAATCTTTGACAATTCTTTCGATGGGTGAGATTCCTGTAGGGGGTGGTTGGTCGGAGATTCTGACCAATGACTCCCTGTCGAGCCCGAAAGTTCTCTCATTCTCGGGTCCGATCGTTGGTCGATTTTGGAAGCGACATTGTGCTTCAGGCCGTTGTCAGCTTTTCACTCCTGGTGCCGATGGTGGGGTCAATAACTCGTTACCGTATATCCCGCATTCCCGTCTCAGCTGCACGATCAAGGTCATCTTCGACGGTGGATGAAAATCTGAAGCCTTTCTTTAGCTCTTGTACGAGGAGGGTGTGGTCGTCAATCGGGTAAGACCCTCTCTATTTCCATACGGTGGGTCAAACTGTTGATGTGGTTGGCCGAGCAATGTGATCGATCAACCATTTTCACAACTCAACTCAAGTCATATCGTTTCCCGAGCTGGAAGGTGGAGTTTATCGAAGAAGTCGATTCAAGGTGGGCCTGCCGATTCTTCAATGAAATGAAAGGCGGTGATGAAGATTAGTCGGTGTTTTTGCTTTCTTTTTTTGTAAAGAAAGATGTAATCGGATTTTAGTTCAATTTTATAATTTTTTTTGATAATGAAAGAAGTACTTTTATTTTGAAATACTGTTCTGTATCGTCGAGTCTGCAATATCTGTTTGTAGGACAATCTCTGAATGTAGATCGTAGATCCGATCATTTCGTAGATTTTGTAGAATCTGTTGGTCGTGTAGTTTTCGATGTATTTAGTTAGGATAATGATGGTAAGTCAAATATCCATTATCCGAAGCTTGATCGGGTTTATACGTCGTATTGTTTGATAATCGATGGCAAACTGAATATCCCTCGACTGGTCGTGGCTATGTCAATATAGTTCCAATCCAACCTTGATCGTCTTAATATTTTGCCTTTCTTAGTTGATACTAAGTCGGCAAATTAGCCAGCTGCTTTAATGGAGAGCCGACTATGAGGGTAGCATGGCTTTTGTGGAGAAAGTCTGCATCATCGGTGCTGGCCTCCAGTTGAAGTCGATAAGTCGGTTCTACAAAAAAATCGAAATATAGTTGGTGTCGAGACAGTCGATCCTCTGACTTTTACAGTGAAAGTCGAAGTATATTCGATGCCGAGATGGTCGATCTTCTGACTTTTACACTAAAAGTCGAGTATATTCGGTGTCGAGATAGTCGATCCTCTAAATTTTACAGTGAAAGCCTGCATACATGATGTCGCTTTAAAATCACAGTCGGGACGTCAGTTTTTGCAAGAAGACCGAAATATAGTCGATACTAAAGCAGTTGATTCTCCAAGTAGTTACATTCGGAAGGAAGTCAAATAGAATAAATATCTGTCATGCTTTTATTAGCTAATTGTCAAAACAACAACCGCATCATCGTGAGGAGTTTGAATTCTTCGAACATCTTCTTTCAAAAAAATTATTATATTAAGTTGTTATCGTTTCACCGACTCTTCTTCAGGAGTTATCCCTCAGTTCAATCATCCAGAGATCATATTAATGACTCCCGCAATCGACTGATTATTTACAGCTTCCTCAGTCGGCTGGAGATTGAGTCGGCGAATTCTTCTGATATTTTTCAAGGTAGTCTCATCATATTAGGGTCTCTATCTCATCCCTAAGCTGGATGCATTGTTCGGTATTGTGGCTGTGGTCACGGTGAAATCGACAATATTCCTCCGATCACGGTTCCTCAGCAACGCTTTCATCAGTGGGGGTATCGTAGATATTTCGCTCCTTCGATCTTCATAAGGATCTATTTATGAAGAGCAGAAAGAGGAGTATAGGAGTCATACTTGTCGTAACTTGGCCTTGGACTCCGTCGTCGGGGTGAAGTTCGCTTATTGGATAGGGGCTGATTTGATTCGATCAAAGCTCCTTTCTTCTTTTGTTTCTTCTTCTTCTGACTTTTACCTTCTGTCTGACGTCGGTCAGAAGCTCCTTCATCCACGCGTATGTACTTGTACGCGCGCTTCAAGAGTTCAGCGTACATCCGAGAGAGAGTTTTATCCAAAGAATATGTAAATCGAGATCCCCTCAGATCTCTTTCATGGCCGAGATAGTCATGTTTTCATTGAGGTCTTTGACCTCAAGCGTGGCCACATTAAAATGAGCCACAAAATCCTAAAGTATTTTAGTCTCTCCTTGCTTAATCGAGAAGAGACTATTAGAAGTTCGTGACGGCCTTCGACTGGTGTTGAAGTGAGCCATAAAAGAATATTCTAGCTGTCCGAAAGAATATATGCTTCCCGACTGAAGTCCGGAGTACAGGCTCGAACAGCTTTCCGAAGAGTTATCGGGAAGTCGATATATAAAAGGGCATCGATCAACCCCTGAATCGTCATGAGAGCCTTGTAGCTCTCAAGGTGGTCGATCGGATCGGTGGATCCGTCGTATGGCTCCACCTGAGGCATCTTGAACCAAGATGGGATCGGTTGGTCCAAGATGTGCCGAGAAAGCGGCTGGACGGTGTGGAAGTCGTATTTATTGGAGGACTTCCGATCTTTCACTTGAAGCTGAGCAAGTTGGCGATTGATCTCTTAAAATTTACGTTCATAATCATCAAGTCGTCGTTGGAAAACTCTGGGGTTGAACCTCCGATGAGTTAGAGGGGGAAGCAGACGCTGTTCGCGGTTGCTTTCCTTCCTTGCTCGATCCAACTGAGAAGGAGAGGGATGCCGTGAATGGTGGGTGGCGTGTCGAGAGCGCCGTGAGTGCCGCTGCTCATCCCTATGAGAGAGCCGAGACAGCCGCTCTGGTGAAAGAGACTGTGATCGCCGTGGATGACGGTGGCTGTGCCTGGATGGCACCGACTGCACCACCGATTGCTTCGTCGATGCTGTGGTGGCTGGGTCTGCTGCTGCTAAAGCTTCTGATCGCCTCCGTAAAATAGTCATCTGCTGCACGAGTGCAGTGATTTGGATGTCCGTGGTGACCACAGGACGTGAAGAACTAGGCTCTGCTACTGAAAGAGAGGGAGGAACCTCTTTCCGATGGAAAGAGTGCCTCATTGATCTGGTTGAAGTCGAGCATTGGGCTCTGATTTTCGTCATTGCAAGTTATTTTTTCACCCCTACCTGGCGCACCAATCTGTTGCGGCCAAGTCCCCATCGCCTGTCGCTGGAAATGAACACATGCAAACAGCATCCGCATAGATCGGATTTGTGTCCGGCGGAGACCCTCCGATGCTTAAGTCAGAAAAAAAGTTGGTGAACAGGAGTTGAATGTAAACAGTAGCAGAGTTTTGGCCCAGCGTAAGCTTACCAGCCTTGTTCCCTTACCCTCTTTTTATAGATGAGGTTGTCGTAACTGTCGGACGTGGTCCCGTATTTTATGGAGTTAAATTATCGGACCATAATCACGTAGTAGATTGTTAATTTTCACTGATTGCGCCGTGGTATGCGGCCGGTAACCGTTCATGACGATTATGGTAAGTTAAGCAGATTGGCCGACCATATATCGGTAGAACCAACCATATGTCGGTAGAATCCATGAGTAACAGTCGGCTAGTAGTTCTGTTATGTCGATGGTCTAAGTCATCTGCTGTCGATCGATAGTAGTCGAATTGTTAGTCGGTCAGTCGGTAATAAGTCGGTGTGGTTCGCTTAGTTGGTTGATGAAGAATCGGAATCACATATTCAGCCGATGTAGAGTCGGTCGGAGTTGTACGTCTGATCAGTCGGCTGTCGTTGAGTCGGAGTCGATAGTTGGTTGACTTGAGTCGGGAGTCGATTGACTTATCCCAATAGGTCCGATTCAAATCCATACAATTGTGCATGCACCACAGCTATAACCTTCAAACCGCTCACATATGTCTCGGTCTCCCTCAAGACTTGGAAATTTTCCAAGGCAACTTATAACCAAGTTACGGTCTCCTGCCGGCAGGACTCAAACCTTCCCTTTTAGAGAGCTTTAATCTCAGGAATTGTGTTGCGAGAATTGAGAGCAGCATCAAGCATTTAACCTATGACTTAATCTCTCTTACCTTTCCATTGTCTGAATTCTTTGTTCTCAGTCTTTCTCCATGCATGGCTCAATGAGAACTTTTCTGGCCAGTTGAACTCAATGACTTTTATCCGGTTTGGCCGGAACCTTAGAATTGAATCCAGCCACAGAAAATATGTCAGCAGCATGACGTACGACCCAACGTATGCCTCTAATCCATGCCATCGTAGGAAAAATGGACTCATTTTAAGTATATATATGAACAAAAACTAGGATTGTTCAACAAGTTGCAGTTGTAGGTCATCTAAGTTTTGACTTAAAATTTATAGTATTTATTTAAATTTGGTCAGTTAGTATGCTTCCAGCTTGCTTTCAAATTGAGTAGCTGTCGGTAGTAGTTAATAAATTAAATTTGTAACTTGGAAAGAAGAAATTGTCAATTAAAATGATATATAGAACGAAGATCTAGTGAAAGGAGTCGAGCTTCCTGGTTGCTTCCTTCTGTCGGGACTCGGTTAGTCATAGGCTTGTTTTTTGATGGATTCAAATCGTAGTTTATTGGATACCGGTGAAGGGTGAATGCGGAAAAGCGTTGCTCTCAGAAAGTACACGTCAAAGGTGATAAGCGAGGAGGATTGTCAAACAAGACATCGCAGGAGACGGGAAAAGTCAAACGCGCAGAATACCCCAAAGAACACCTTGACTTTTTTTGGATATCATATTGGAATATGGTTTTCAAAAATTAAAAAAAAAATAATATATATATATATATAAATAATATTTAGTTAAAAATATTAGAGTATTATCGTATT
>KE504661.1:1887039-1923895 GCA_000441515.1 Elaeis oleifera
TTATGGATTTTTGGGAAGACACGTTGGTCCTACACCTCTTGCCTTTCTTTTAATGATTGATACACCAAGGTACTTAGGAAAAAAAAAATATATGTTTGAGTGGCCTCTCAATGGAGACGGAGGTATCTCATGTGGATGGTCAAGCTACACGTACCTCTCACTTGCTCGCAAATGGTTCAGATGTAGAATTTGTATAATCTTCTCTCCCCGTCAGGCTTTTTAGAGTGGTTGATACTTCGACGTCGGAGCTCACAAGTCATGGGTACTTTAACTCATTTTAGATATTTTTAAACAATGAAGATCTTTTTTGCACTTACTGCAAGGTAATTTGGAAAGCAGTGGTTCCAGAGAAAATTAAAGTTTTGTTTGGCACTGAACAACAAGCTTCATTTTAGTGAGACATTTCAAAAGAAGGGCTGATCGGCTAGCTCGGATTGTCTTCGTTGTGGCTCCACCTTGGAGACTATCTCTCGTCTTTTCTTATAATACCCCTTAATTTGTTAAGAGCATCTGGACTATTTTCAAATCATATCTTAGTACGAGAGCTTGGCCTCCAAACATACATTGTTTGTGGACTTGTTGGGTGAAAAAGGAAGTTTCAGGCAGACCATAAAAAAGTTTGGGAGCAGTTGTTGATGGCACCTAACGAAATAGGAGAATCTTCCTCTGCCGGCAAATCTTTTGGTTCTCCAAAAAAGCAATGCATACCATTGGTTCAGGGAAGGCGAAGGAGGCCACCGAAAAATGTGGAAATCCTTAGCATCTTTGACTCATCTTCAGGGTTCGCAGCTATACCTTTCTTCTACTCTTTTCCTTCTCTTTAACTAACTTCTGCTTTAATAATTTAGGGAAGCTTTTGCTCATTATAAGAATAGGAGGAGTATCCCGTTTGAGCTTGCTAAAAGCGCTTTATTTTAATAAAAAAAGAATTAGAAGTGGAGCCCAATATCACAGTGGACATGATAGTAACAAAATAGGCTGACTACCCTAATCTAAAGAAAAGTTTTGACACCACTTATAATGCAAAATCTCATGCACGTCTCTATATTTATTTGAAGTAGTGTGAATGCGATCTAAATATTGATAAACAATGCTAAACTACGAAACAACTACCACAATCTAATACATAAATCAAAGGCATCTTTTGGAAAAATTGGTAAAGTCTCTTGTATGGATAGACCACACCTAATTATTTGATCTTGCCCTCATTGGTCAGCTGCTAGGCTTCCACGCAATCTAGTGCTCGTAGAAAAGTTAAAGAGAAAACTCAAAGACAAGGCTGTAGTATATAAAATTTCTGCCGAGCCAAGCAATGACCTCCACCTTAGCATTTTTTGGTGAGGGTTGTGCATTAATGATAGTATTTTAGTTTGGACCTATTTATCCGGTCTTAGATTTAAAATTCATGATAGATCTTTTCTTTCTTTTTTCGGTAAGTTGGATTTATTAAATCAATCTAGTATAAATATATCTATCTATATAATATAAGTAAAATAATAAATGGATATTAGGGGTGAAATCTCGTATTGACATATAAGATTCTAGAGTAATTTTTCAGTACGCCAAGTGCCGAGATGCTTCATTTCTGTTGATTTTTTTTATATTCTCCCTATTTTCCTATGCTTCGTTTTCATTGATTTTTTTATATTTTTTTCATTTTTTCTCTATTTTTCCCTCCTCAGGAGTCCTAATCGGGTGGAAGGCTTGGAGCAGCCCCATTTTCCCTCTACTTTCCCGTCCTCAGGAGCCCAATTGGGTGGGAGGCTTGGAGCGGCCGAAAGGGTAGCTTAGATGATGCCTGAGGTTTTGTGTTGGGTATTTCTTTCTTTTTTCCATTCTTGGGAGTCTCAATCGGGTGAGAGGCGGAGAGAGGTCGAATATATTCAAAGATTTGAGGCTCAAATCTTCTCATCCCCCTGATAATCAGGTTTATTTTTGTGTTTCCTTCGTTTTCATTGATTTTAATTTTTTTTCATGTTTTCTTCATTTTCATTGATTTTTCCTATATTTTCTCTATTTTTTCTCTATTTTTCTATCCTCATGAATCCCAATCAGGTGGAATGCTTGGAGCAGCTGAAAGGGAATCGGATGGAAGGCTTGAAGCGGTTGAAAAAGAAGCTTAGACAATGGTTGTCGTTTTGTGTTGGGAATTTCCTTTCTATTTTTCCATTCTTGAGAGTCTCAATCGGGTGGAAAGCTGAGAGTGCCTAAATATATCCAAAGATTTAATCAAAACCCCGCAATGCGAGGGTTGAGTGCCAGTCCATAAGAATTAGAAATAAATATGCAAGAATTTAGAGAAAAGATTAGTCTATAATGTAATTTTATATGATTGGTCACATACTAAATCCTTTTAATGTTGAATCGTAGATATTTAAATGAACATAGACCCCTGAATACATCAATGCGTAAGGATAGGCTCCCTCAAAACAACTTAAGTCTCTATCCAGGAATGGAGGGAAGAGAGAGAGTGTGTGTGCTAGAATCTCGCATGTCACAAGAATTTGAGTCCACTTTATAAACTCAACTTATGGTAGTTCAAATATCAATGGTTCAACTCTATTATATACTAATAATGCTTTTGTTGCAAGAGAGATCTACTGACTAGAATCAATCCTCCATTGAGATGCACCCAAGATGATATGGTGAAGTCACACCAGTTGTAACCCGGGACCACCAATTGGGCCAGCCACATGAGTGAAGTCTACGTTTGACACCCACGACTAATAATCTTGATTTAGAGGAGATGGGAGAGATTCCTCCCTCAATAAAGAGCTAGAATATGGTCTAATAGCCTACAAAGCTAGGTCAAATAAACTCATAGATTCTGACTAGCGGCCTATGGGTTTAACCTCCATACAAAAAGAGATACGAATGGGACTCTTAGGTAAGAAACAATAAGCAAGAAAAAGCAAACTCAAGCATTCGAGAGAAGGGTATAACCTAAAGAAGAAGGGAAACTCTCTCCGCTCTCTCAGCTCTCATTTTTTTTCTTTCTATTACTCTCAAAACTCTGGCTAACTTAAGCATCGGAGGGTCCTTCATCGAAACACCCCTGATGAGTGTGGATTTTCTTTGCAGTATCCTTTGGCATCATAGATCTTAGGTGACATCCAGCTCCAGCCACATCAGCACCCCCAAAAGTCTTACGGTAATAGATTGGTGCTAGAGGAAGGGTCAGTTCTCTTTTTGAAAAAATAGAAAGTATGGTGTGGATAAAAATGCTCAACTTTGCTCCTTTCTATCAGTAATCCATCCATCACAGATAGAGTAGTGATGCCTATGGATTCATCGTAGTGCAACCTCTGGCCATGATAGACTCACCTCTACTCAATGCCCTGGCTCATCAAATCCAGGCACTGATTGGTGCTATGCAATAATTGCAATAAGTGGAGCGACAACAACAGTGTGTGGAGCTGAACTCTCAAGTGGCTCCCTCCCATCTTAGTTGGTGACCTCACTCCTGGAGTTTGAGATCTGCTTTTCGATAGCACTCCTATCGCTCCCCTACTGTGCTAGCCATTCCTCCCATCAGAGTCTAAAGGAGGAGGTACCTTTGAGAAGCTCTTCCTCCACTGGTGATTCAATCCCGACCGACTTTCCTAGGCTTGGAATATCTTAACGGGAGGAGGAACTTAAGAAGAGAGTCTAAGAAATTGAGCATCGCCTTAGTGAAATCTAGAATAGGCCTCACCAGAGTAATGACGGTCTCAACTTCAACTCTCAACCATCATTTTTCTAGGTCATCTTGGAGAAACCGATCTCAAATCAGTTTAAGGTACCTTAGCTGGAGTTGTATGATTGTTCCACAGATCCTTTGGATCATCAGTAGGATTATAGAACTCTTATGATGCTGCAGGATACCTTCGATGCCCTCTTTTGCATTGCCTCTCTGACCACCCTTAGCAAATCAATACGGGTATGATATTCTAGCCTCCAATTAGGATCTATTCGTTTATTCGAGCAACTTGACAGACTGTTTGTTACTCACTTTAGCAGCTACCGACTCCAATCAAAAATTTTGATAGTCTTTTCTCCTTCTAGCAAGGAGAAGATAAGTCACTGTGTGACTACATTGCGTGCTTTTAATGCTGCCATGCTCGAGGTACAGAGCCTCGATCAGTCAGTAGCAATGTGGGCACTCAACCAAGGGTTGCGAAATAAGCTTCTTATCTTTATCCTCAACAAGAAGTTTTTGAGGGACTATGCCGATCTGTTGGTCTAAGCTCAAAAGTATGCCTAAATGAAAGAAACTAGAGAGCTATGCAAGCAGGCAGAAGGAAAAAAGATCTCTGACAAGAAGAGAGATCGAAAAGATTCCTGAGCAGCTTGGATCGAAAGAAAATCATCCCAATTACAAAAAAGCTACCGATTGAGGAGTCCTCCTCGGCAGCTCGATAGCTACACTCTTTTGTTTGCCCTCCGATCTCAGAAGCTGATGGAGATCGAGATTAAGGGTATCTGAGGCGACCTAAGCTAATAAAGTCTCCTTTGGATAGGAGTAAGAGGAAGTACTGCTACTTCCACCACAACCGTCATGACATCGAGAAATGTCACCAGCTTAAAGATGAGATCGAGGTCTTGATCTGCAGAGGCTATCTCGATAAGTATATTCAGGAGTGGCAAGATCAAGCACCCAATGAGAAAAATAATGACAACCAATCGATAGCTGACATCATCAACACCATCTCCACCCCAACTGGTGGCAGGGGTGGAGGTAGGAGACCAAATTAAGGAGAGAAAGAGGATGGTGTTTCGAAAATATCATTTCCCTTCCTAATAAGGAATTCAATGATGCCGTCATCGCATTGCCGATGATAGCCAGGCATGATGTAAATACAATTTCTGCTTATAATGAAAATTTAATTAACATTTTGTTTCATAATACTTTCTGAAGGATAAATTTACCAGCCGACCTAAAGGAGGTGAGAATAGAGCTAAGGTTATGTCGAACGAGGCTCAGCCCATAACCTCAGCTCGACCTCAATAATGGTACTATCGAAGCAACCTCGAAAAGCTCATATGGCTCATGACAATCCAACTGGGATAATTGTGTCCTTTGCTAGACCCCACACATGGACGAAGCCTCAAACCTTCCGAGGCTTAGAGATTGAAGGTGACACAGTATCCAAAAAAAGGGAAAAGGCTCTTTGTGACCTTCTAGAATACAGAAGTCCTATCGATGCAAAAATTCGAGGATACTCGAACTGACACCCAACCTTGCTAGGTAATATGATGCTCCATACTCACAGGTGAGCTAAAGCGGAGTTCACACCGATAGAGATATGGGGACTAACCCTTTGAGGATCCCACATTGCCCATTAAAGCCAGATGTAGCCCATTATAGCCAACAAGGCCCATTAAAGCCAGATGCAGCCCACTATAGCCAACAAGGCCCATTGAAGCCAGGCACGACCCATATAGCTAGTAAGGCCAATTGAAGCCAGACGCAGTCCACTACAACCGACAAGGTCCATTGAAGCTAGATGCAGCCTACTACAGCCGACAAGTTCTACTGTAGTCAATACGGTCTACTGTAGCTAGTCTCAGCCTACTATAGCTGTCTTCCTGATCCACTATCGCCAGTCTCGACCCACTATACTCGGTATGACTCACTGTAGCTATCTGTCTAGCCCACTATAGCTGATACAGTCTACTATAGCCTATACAGTACACTATAGCCATCTTCCTGGCCCACCGTAGTCGATATGGCCTATTGTAGCCGTCTTCCTGGCCTATTATAGCCAACCTCGACTCATTGTAGTCGGCTGCGACCCACTATAGTCGATACGGCCCATGATAGCCAACTGAGATATGCCTCTTAAAAATTTTATGTGGCCCATTATAGTCACATGTGGCCCACTGCAGCCACAAGGCCCACTGTAGCCAAACAGGTGCTAATCCTTTGGAGATCCCATACTGCTAGCAGAAGCCCACGATGACAACAAAAGAAGAGTCAACACATACAAAGAACCTCCTAAGGAAAGAAGAAGCACTAGACGATACATAAAGAACACTTCAACATAAGGAGCACTTCATCCAAAAATCCGTGCATATTCTGAAGGAACTTATTACAAGCTAGTTCAAGTCAAGCAAAGCTCATTACACCAAAAAGAAGAAACGCAAAACTCAAGCCCAGGTGAATTCAAATGCTCTAATGATTGCACGACAATTGTCACCACCTGAAAGGCCTAAGAGATTATGCCTCTTAGAGAGCAGGCACCAACATTAAATGTAAGCCCCACCAAGTCTTCGGATGTATGGTTCACTATCGTGCGACCTCAAAATGAATCATCTTCTCTAATTTATGGAAGATGATACGGCACCAATTAATATCCAGTGCTTGGTGTGCACACAAACCCATAATTTCAAAAATTCATTCATCACATACTAGTGAAGTTGGCACTTTGGATAAGCTCAAAAGAGATCTTAGCTTGAGCATGGAAATCGATCCTGTCGATCCATCCAAACCATTCGAGCCCTTGATCGAGGCAAAGAGCCAACCACATCGACATCACAATGAAGCAAAAGATTTCATGTGAAAGATAAATATAATGAGAATATATTTTCATTAAGTAAAATTTAATTACATAAGTTTGCTAAGGAGAAGGTGTCAAAAATAAATACAAAAAGGGTGAAGAACTAGTCTTTATCTGAAGAAACATCCCAACCTCCTCATTATTATTTTCAAGGTGAAGGTGCCTCAAGTCCAGCTTCGGAATCATCTTTTTTAGACATGCCTTGCTGTCCTCAAAGCCTTGTTGAACCCAATCGAAGATGCCTCGAAGAGATCATCCTCAAAGTCTGTCGAGATCTTGTACTCTATGATGCACTTGTATCTAACCTCTATAAGAATCTCTACTGCAGCCTTGGTGAATTCTCCATTATCGCTCGAGTAGAGAAGGGTTCGCCTCAAGCCTTACTGACCCTCTAAAAGGAGGCAGGGCTTAGTCCGATGAAAAGAAGGCCGAAACGACTCCAACGCAGCAACCTGTGGCCCCTTGGCCGCAACCGACTCAATCCTCACTAGGGGCTGCAATGGGTCAGGACAAAAAGTTTCGATTGGATACTCCTCACCCTCTCAGACAAGGACTTTCCACTTGAAGAGCTCATTTTTTTTCACTGCTGACTTGATGGACAATAATGATGGCTTCATGACTATAAGACAAGAAAGAAAATCTACTTCTAAAAACTACTACGATAAAGAGTGACTGATAGTTGGATGGTAGGAACCCCATCGGATGGATAGTCCATCTATATTGATAATCGATGGATTGGATCCAGTCGCTGAATCGCCAGATCATACCACTTGGCGAACTCTAAAGCAATGAACTTTGCGGCCCTTCATCGTACCTTTATCCGATCGAGCAGTGTGAGCCAACTCGGAAGGGTGCCTCACAACTTACCACGTGGCAAGCCATCAGTAAGTCTAGGGGCAATCTCCGAATTTTTTCTCTTAGGAGCGTTGCTCTACGACTACTCGAGCTCCCTCCTTAATAAAGATAATACGAGTCATGAAATGATGCACTATTAATTTTCAAAAATCTTCCCAAGAGTAGTAATGCAAGCATGTCTAGGAGGGAACCAGATCAGCAGTTCAACTACCAAAACAGTTACTTCTTTCGCTCGAAGCCCAAAGGCCACTTTGAATTGGAAAGTGGGGGCCATGTGTTGTAGGAGAGACCTGTCGATCAGAACTAATCCTCCATTGAGGCACACCCAACATGATGTAGTGAGGTTACACCAGCTATAAACTCGAAACCACCAATTCGGTCAAGCACATAGGTGAAGCCTGCGCCTGACTTCTATGACTAACAACCTTAATTCAGCAAAGATGAGAAAGATTCCTCCCTCAATAAAAGATTAAAACATGATCTAATGGCCTGCAGAGCTAGGCCTAACAAACTCATAAATTTTGACTAGCAGACTATAGACTCAACCTCGATACAAAAGAGATACGAAAGGGATCCTCAAGTAAGAAACAACAAGCAAGAAAAAGCAAATTCAAGTACTCGAAAGAAAGGCATGCCCTAAGGAAGGAGGAAGGGAAACCCTTTCTGCTCACCCAACTCTCATTTCTTTCTCTCTACTGTTCTAAAGCTCCAGCTAACTCAAGCATCGGAGGATCCTCCACCAGAATACCCTTGATGAATGTAGACTTTCTTTGCAGGTATCCTCCAGCGTCACAGATCTCGGACAATATCCAGCTCCAGCCATATCAGCAACCCCAAAGCCTTGTGGCAACATTTTCATTTCGCATTTAACTAGCAAACTTCCCTCCAATGTCTAATGGTCTACTTTACGTGCTAATTAACAAGCTTTCATTTTTTCTACAGGAATCAAAGGAGAAGAATTTTCTCTTTCTTTGGCTAATCCACTTCATTTGAAATGACTTTCAAAAATTTGGACCTTATACCGTGACTAGGATAAGATGTGGTTAATGCTTGGAGTAAAGACCAGCGAGTAATAACCTAGTCCAGACCCAATTTTAGCCTAACCTTGACCCGGCAAGGTTACCAATTCAATCACTTAACCACTTCGTCAATCTCTTTTATCGTTCTTGACCACATAGAGGGAAAGTAGTTGATCTAATGGCCGAACCCAGAGGCAGGGATCAGTAGTTTTTGGGTCTGATAGCTTGACTAGGTCCTACTTCAAAGTTTTGATTGACTTTTTTCTTTGATATTGCGACAAGAAAATGAAGTGAAATAAGAAAATTCTAAGTGGAACAAAACACAGTTGACTGCCTCTTATAGGTGACTTTGTGGGGTTGTCTGCTGGAATGTCTAAATATGTTGCATTCTTGGGTTAAAGAAAATTTTGGTTTTGGCGAGTATTTCATCATGCGTGATGGCAAAAGTTTTCAACCAAAACCAAACCTCTGACCTTTCGAGGTGGAGACAATTTTTAAAAAAGAGAAGAATAGTTGGTAGTTTTTGGTCTTCCATGGATTGACCTTGATACATAAAAATAATACGGAATGTTTATAATATATTTCTGCAACAAAAAATATTTCAGAATATACAGTAACTTTTAACTGCCCTTAGATTGGCAAGAAAAAATTGAAAGAAAGTAAACATCAAGAGAATGCATACGGAAGAGGAACTGCCCAGATAGATGAGAACTCATTCGAGTTTCATTGCACATATATATGCATTATTCCATGTTATTTAGACTTCATATTTTTACCATTGATGCATGGGTTAGAGATTTCTAAATTATATAATATTTATATTTAATAATTTTAAGATAATAGATCATATTTAATGGATCAAATCAGTTGCAACGAGTCACCAATAGTTATACTTCTAAGAAGAGGAACTTCCAAATTTTATATATGTGTGTGTGATTTCGTGTTAGTTAAGTTTCATTTTTTTATCATTAAATGCATAGACCAGGTATTTTCAAATTATATGACTTTTTCTACTTAAGCATTTTAGAGATGGTAGATCATATTTTGTGTCTAAAATCAGTAGTGTTGGATTTGACGACAGATTGATGACATTGGACCTAGCATTTGGTAGATTGAATTCTCATCTACCCGGGCCTACTCTCTCTCTATGTATGTATACGTTTGTGTCTGTTTCACAAGTGCGCATTCATTGTACCAGGCTGGTCTAATGGTATCCCATTTAACTCGCTGTCTTGGTAGCAATAGCATGGCACCCTTAGTTAATACCACGACTAAGTCCAGCTAGGCCAAAGTTGACCTACAATTTGTAAAATCAAGCCTAGCATAGCCTATGAATGTGATATAAGTTTTGAAGGGATGACTTATTTTCTTGTTTTGTGGATCACATAAGTATGCTTATCCCAATATTTTATCTTTGACAAATCAGGATCAAACCATGAACTATGGATGATACCATCCATTGTCTTAAAAGGGACAAGGGTTCCCCAGCCACCCCCACACCCGGCGTGATTTGGTATCCCTGTTCCACAAATGCTGAGGTCAAATATTTCCAGGTAGTGGTGGGGTAGTGTATAGACTTGGAAATGAGTAGTGTATAAAACTATGATATCGATGAAGAAAGAAAACCATAAATACGAGAATGGCCGGACTTGGTCTTGTAGTTGGATCTCACTTGATTTTAGAGTCCATTTCTTATAGGAGTGTTCCAATATTTGGATTTTATAACCAGAGAAAAGTTGCGACAGGTCTGTTCGATCCCTTCTTCAATGGATAGATTAGTTCTGCAACAGATAAATTAATTTTTGATTCACAAAATTATTGACGTGAAGTATCGAGATACTATTGTTAATTTAGGCTTTATGACCACAACGATCAACACTTGCCGGACTTAAATAAATTAAAATAAAAAATTCGTGATCCAGAGCTAATGCTTGGCTATATATTGCAACTACGGCTGCCTTGATGGGTCCACAAATGTATCATGCTTGTGTCATAATGACATCAGGCGCCCAAGGATGTCGTCCAAGGTTCAGTCCGTCTCAATATAAAGTTGACATGCCGCACTCGGTCAATAAGCTGTTGCTGGCTGACCGATTCAAGAATAAGACCGATCCTCGACGCGTGTTCGCTGCTTTGCGAATGGGCTCGCTCTCGGGCTCAACCTCTTGTTTGGCCTACATCCTCTTGGAGGCATATCCTCAGAATCTAAAACCTAACCCCTCAAATCTAATGGATACCATTTGCCAACCAAATCCATGTACTCAACTAACAAATTCCATGGTCTGATCCACCTGGCTTGGAAGATGACCAATATTTCTCAGTGAGAGCTGGATTAGATATCCCTGGTGGATTAGATATCCATGCTACTTGACAAGTCTAACGTAGCTAGTATGATTGAAACAATTCATCCATATGCAAATCGCCCAGTGGCTAATCCTTAAGGGGAGAGCATAAAGTGACCATTAGAACCTGGTTCTTAATTGGCCGAATCGAGCTCAGGCTGCTGTCCAGGGTCAAAACTTAAAACTAAGCTTGGCCTACCCTAAATTGATATGCATTTTTTTATTACTAGTTCAGGTTCGATTGGG
Source organism: Elaeis oleifera (assembly GCA_000441515.1). NCBI lineage: Eukaryota > Viridiplantae > Streptophyta > Magnoliopsida > Arecales > Arecaceae > Elaeis > Elaeis oleifera. The sequence goes on from KE504661.1 coordinate 1,898,041, forward strand.
AGCATATTATTTCCACAGACTTTGATTTCGATGTATAGGTAGTTTAACAAATTTGATTTCAATGGTTCAGTCAGGTTGGAATGGATTAAGAAAGTTTTGACTATGTTAATTTACTAATCTTTATCAATAAAACCGCTTATATCGTTTCATCTGAGTGACAATGTTGTCCTCTTTTTTCATTCCTTTTCTTTAACACTTGTATTTTGATGTTCTAAGTTTGTCAATTTTCTTCAATGTTCCTGATGGTGGGAGAAGATAAAACGCGTATAATCAGGTGGGCCATCCATTCAGGCCTATTTCTGAGCACGCTGCAGCAGTCCATAAATCTCTGCTGAATGGGCTAAACAAATTTGGGCGTTAACCGGCCGGCCCCTTTGAGACGAGAATTTCTCGTCCACAATGATTGGCTCATATATGAGATTGAAAAAAATTTTTTTTTTTCACGTGCCGTGTCTTGACCCTATGCGTAAGCCAATCACCGCAGGCAGTGCATATGTTCTGCACCGCCCGCAGTGTACAAAATATTTCTCTTGAGATAAATATTGTAGATGAACCTAGTTCGGTCTGAGAGCATTGAGCCGGGCTGAGCTCAGACTCAACATGGGCTTTTGTGCTGCTTTTAATCCAAGTCCAATCTCTTGTTATATTTTCTTGTAGCTAAACCTCAGGATACATGCCTCATAAATAATAACTATTCATTATTCAACCTACATCACAAAGCTACAGAAGAGCCATTGTTTGATGTTTAGTAGTTTGGATGTGAGGTTCGAACCGTCCAATAGTATGAACTTACGCTCAAAGAGAAACCTCTTATTCACGAATTGAGATGATTTATGTAGGCTATATTTTTGATGGCAATAGAGTGACACTTGTGGTTAATCCAATGTCCTCTGACCTCGATGAAGATTCCATTAGATGCAAGTCAAACACTCCTGAGCTTCCTTTCATATGGGGCATGACATTTTGAAGTTTGTGATTGAGTAGACGTAAATACTGAAAGAACTGGACAACACTCATTAGCAATGAGGTGGGAGATGCAAAGAAGCAATTTAAGGTTTATTCTAATATTTTCACTCATTTTTTCATTAGGATGTAGTTCAATTTTTAAATATTAAGAGATTTTTTTATTCTATTTTTTTTGGATCAGAAAAGGGGATATTCTGCCACTTGCAGAGCTATTTCAGAAATCCTATCCAAATTACCAAAATTCAAAAGTTTGATGAGAAAAGGTTGATACATGAAACCCAAGCTGACGAGCACAATTAACCATAGCATCATGCCATTCTCTTGGCTTCCCTGTATATGTACACAAAAGTAATCCACTAAGAACATTATCACTAATTTCCTGAAATTCCAAAAAAAAAAGCTTGTTATACGAATAATTTGTCCAATTTCCTCTGAAGCAATGGATGGCTCTCTTATTGGCAAATTTAAAGTCTGAGCATTTTTTTCTTCTTTTTGAAGTTTTGTGGGGGTGGGGGTGGTTGGTGGGTTGGGGAGGAGACAAAGGTTGACTGCCGCAAAATTATTGTCTAGAGCTAATCCCATGACTTGACTGCCTTGAATTAATGCAAATTGCCAGCATCTAATGATGTTATCCTTGCAGCTGCCTGCCACAGTTGGTTGATACGGTACCTGTGGTCGTAAGCTCCTTGTCTTTTTCATCATAAAAATCTTGAAGCAAACCTACATGATTGCGCTATATACTGTTGCACCAGTCCTGAAGGACAGTAACAGTTCCACCAAAAAAAAAACAGTAACCGCAACTTCGCATGTTACTTGTCAAAAGATTGACCCACTCTTGCATCAAGGAAGGATTGAAACTGAATTTTTTTTTTTTAAACAAATGGCATGCCACTAGAGGAGATTGATATAAATTATGAAACATGGCAGGATTATGACATAAAATTAATATCGACCCATTGTGACAGGCCGTTGCTTTTTTGAGGACGATGCAATTTTGCTATCCTCATGGCCGGGTACGTGCACAGAGATTTAAAAATAGGATAAGACGTGGGGCACCTGTGGAAGCCAATGTCCTGAACCACACAATTTTGTGTCCGTACATCCCACTTAATCTCTCCGCATTCGAACGCGTGGAAATCCTCCGGCCACTCCTTGGTCTGGTCTGCGTACCGTTAACGTGTCAATATCTTAGAACGTCCTTGCATCATTAAAAAAAAATTTTAGAACGCCCAAACCGAGGCTCGTGACGTAATATCGAGTCTGATGACTGATGTGCATCTAATATATTTATACGTAGGTATATAAATAAATATAGATACAGAGATGAGATAAATTAATTAATAAAATATTTAATTAAATTAAATTAAAATAATTATTATTAATTTAATATTTTTTTAAACATAACTTAAAATAACTACCTAAATAGCATAAAATGACTCAATCGTCTCTGCAGTTATAAAAATAATACTACACTATCATAAAATAATACTGTACTATTATAAAACAGAACTACGTAATTATAAAGTAATACTACACTATTATAAAGTTATACTACACTATTATAAAGTAACACTGCATTGTTGTAAAATAATACTACACTATGACAATGTAATATTACCTTATTGTAAAGAAATACTGCACTAATATAATACAATAAAGCTATACTGTATTATTATAAAAGAATATTATATTAATATAATGTAATACTGTTTATTATAAAGGAATACTACACTAATATAATATAATAAAATAATACTGTATTATTGTAAAGAAATACTACACTCATATAATATAATACTGTATTATTGTAAAAGAATATTGCACTATGATAATGTAATACTGCAGTATTTTAAAGGGTATAAGAGTATAAGGATAATTTCAGCCAAAAATGAAGAGTTGTATTTAATTTATGTTTGGAATGAATAGCTACTTTTACATAAAACTCATTTAGAGAGTTGTTTTGAGTTGAAAGTAGAGTTTGGGATTTATCTCTTATTTCTAATGAAGATACGTAAGGTGAATATAAACAACAACATAAAGTGGCCATTATTTTCAAGTTATGTTTTATATACGTGTATAAGCTATGATAGAAATACCTTAAAACTATTGTAGTTTTAGTAGCTTGTACAATGTACAGTGCTTTCTTTCTGTTTCTAAAAAGTAATTATAATGTTGTCATTGAAAAAAAATAAAGCATGCTATAGATCAAAGCTAAGGTCCATAGGCCTAGGTGTAAGATAGCACCAGCAAGCGATTTCCATTATGACCGCTATGTTGTTTTCATTATGTGCTTTAAGATGCATACAGGGGATCTTTCTATCCGATCATCGGTGATCTGCTTGGTTACAACAGATGGCAGTGCCGGAGTGGATGGCGAGCAACCCTAGATACCATCTTAGGGCCTCAAGGGGGGATCAGCCAGGATCAAGTTGAAGGAGGGTGGTGCAAGGGTGCACCATGTACGTCTCGTCGGAACTATCACTGCAGGAGCTTGTTAGATGGTTCCTAGAGGTTGAGCTTTCGGAGGAGGAAGTGAGGAAGAAATCGCAGGGATGGGCGGCCTCGACGGTTGTGATGGGGAGCCTAGGCCAAAGAGTGGCGGTGGCTAAAGAATTCCGCTTATGAGCTAGTTTGAAAGGGGAGGTGGCGGGCAATGGATTGGAGAAGGGCCACCTTCCGTTTCATTTTAAGGAGGCTGGGGAGAGGGACTTGATTCTCTACTGACTATGGGTGGTCGCCGCCCAGGCACTGGTAGTAGAGCTATGGTAGCCTGGCTTCTTTCTATTGGAGGGGGCCATCCAATTGGCCCTGATTTAGGTCCGATTGCCACAGCTCCCGATGGAGTTCCTGGGGGAGGCAGTGATCCGAGGTGCTCTTAATTTAGCCAAAAAGCTTTTCTCCATGGATGAGTGCATGATGGAATGGAGGAGACTCAGATTTCTTAGGGCATGCGTGAAGATCGACCTCTTTGACTGCTGAGACCGAGGGTGCTGACCATGCTGAGAAAAATATCTCAAGATTCGATTTATAATAAGCCTAGAACGAGGTCCAGGACGATGAACAAAATCCAACGAACTCAAGAACAGACCAAATGAAATTCAGACGTAGGAGATACGGGTGAGGAAGCAGATCGGAAGCAACTGGTATAGTCCACGAGCCTCCGGAGGGGTCCACGAGCCTTCGGAGGGGCCCACTAGCTGGCACAAGCCGGCGGTGGCATGGGCCAGTCTCGACATCGCACTGGGCTTGCCCAGGCATGCGCACGGCCCACGAGCATGAGTACAAGCCCGCTATCCAATCGTAGTCCACCTATTATCTAGTCGCAGTCCACCATGGATTATGATCCAGCACGGTCTACCAATGGTGGCATGGATCGATCATAACGGATGGTTGGGATCAAATCTGGTAAGAGATCTAACAGCTAGGGAGTTTACGCCATCAAGCGGTTGAGATGTGATCGCTGTTTTGATCCAACGACAGTGCCAATTGTGCGATCTAACGGTCGGCATCACTTACGGTGGGGATCTGATGGCTGGAGTTTTTGTGTGATTCAATGGTTCTGGAATGAGCCAGTCGGGATCGGATGGCCATGGTAAAATCTCGATTTGATCAGGAGATAAGGGGCTGATTCTGCATGATCGGACGGTCATGATTTGAGTCGATTATGATCGAACAGTCTGGATGAAATTTGAGGTTTGATTTGGACTTGATCTCCTAGTGAAATACTTTTTAGAATTTTTAGAGCCTATATAACTCTAATTGGCGGATCGTTTATTGTGTTGGATAGCTGATGACGTCCTGATCATGCAGAGAGGCTTCTTGAAAGATTTTAGAGAGTTTTTGTGAGGATTTTAGAGCTTCTTGTTAAGAAACTCTTGTACAAAGGTTAAGTGGTAAGTTTCTCTTATATTCTTTGATTTTGTTTCTCTCATAGTGAAGTTTGCATATCCTATGAAGATAGATTTGAGGCTGATTCACATATTTTTATTATGTTTCTTTGCTGTTCTTTCTTCTTTTTCTCATGCGGTATCAACATCCACTTTTCGGACGTTGTTATGATCTTGAGCGGATGATCCGTATTTCGTAATTGAGAGATCTACTTCAATGAGTGGTATCAAAGTCAGATTACTATGGACAAGTGGTATCAGATAGTCCAGATAGAGGTGGTGTTGATCGAGATAGAAATAGAAAAGATAAGTACAATCAAGGTAGAAATCAATTAGATCGACAGAAAGAGCAATTTCTCCTCATGGCAAGTGAGGGTGAAGGACGTGCTCTTCCAACATGGATTGATCAATGCTTTTTAAATGAGAAGAAGTCGGCCATCATAGAAGAGATGACCTGAGAGCGGCTACAGATGTAGACGATAAGTACCATCTGCATGTACTTAGTGGATGAGGTGGTGATCTATGTGCTTGGTGAGACTTTTTTAACGGTGCTGTGGTTGAGCTCGAGAAGTTGTACATAATAAAGTCCCTCACCAATACTCTTTTCTTATGAAGAAAGTTCTACCAACTGCGGATGGATGAGGAATAGAGCATGCAGGAATATCTTAGCCACTTTCAAAAGATTCTCACTGATCTTCTTAGTGTAGGTGAGAAGGTTGAAGAGAAGATCAGGGAGCATCACTTCCTCCGTATGAGTTTTGGTAATTTTTTTAATAAAAAAAGCACCATCAAGATGGATGAGGTCACCATGGTGATTCTATAGAATGAAATTCTCAGGAGAGAGAATCCAGCTTCGAGCTCAAGTAGCGGCAGCTCAGCTTTGGTGATTTTTGGAAGAGCAGGTGGCAGCAGATAGAGCAGCAGAAGATCACGAGGAGGATGATCCAGATCCAAGATGAGGGATTCTAGTAAGATCAGATACTACCGATGTGATCAGTTGGAGCATTGTGTCAGAAATTATCCTCAACTTAGAGATCGGACAAGGACTACTGCAGCGACAGTCAGTAGCGAGTCAGAGGATGATGTTCTGTTGATATCTGATGAGGTATCTACTTCTTGCTATCAATAGATTTTAGATTCTGCATGCATCCATCATGTATGTTGTAGAAAAGAGCTGTTTAACTTTCTAGAGAGTAGTGAGGATATTGTTCATCTGTCGGATGGATCAAGCTATGCGATCAGGAGCACCGAGATAGTCAGCTGGAGGACACATGATGGTGTAGTGAGGAGATTAGGTGAGATCTAATACATACCTAATTTCAGATAGAATCTTATCTTACTGAGCAAACTATATTCAAACGACTATAGGTGGGTAGCTTGTGATGGAATTCTGAAGGTTATGCACGATGATAGGATGATATTAGAAGGAAGAAGATTAGAAGAGGATATTACTACTTGGTAGAGAGCTTAGTATGAGTTGGAGCTTCAAGAGCCAGAGGAGGCCAGAGCGAGATGGAGCTCCAAATGTAGATAGATGGGGTACGAGACAGGAGACTCAGAAGGAGAGAGGCGACATCGCAGAGTGAAGTTTCTATTATCACAGGAGACTTCTCCGAGCAGATCTTTGGTCAGAGTGGATATAGCCTATGATGGAAGTGGAATCGAGTAGTCTAGCTCGACTCCCATGTTTGTCCATCCATGAGACGGCAAGCGTGCCCTAGGGTGTAGGGACGAGATAGATTACAGGTTCTCAGAGATAGATAGATGCCAAATATCGAGTTGAGATGGAGATTATCGAGAAAAATATCTCAAGATTCGATCTACAATAATCCTAGAACGAAGTCGAGGATAATGAATGGAATCCAACGAACCTAAGAACGATCTAAACGGAGTCCAGATAGAGGAGATACGTACGAGGAAGTAGGTCGGGAGCAGCTGGTATGGTCAACGGGCCAATGCAGGCCGGCGATGGCATGGGCCAAGCTCGATAGCATGATGATGCTGGGCCAGTCCAGGCACATGCACGGCCCACAAGTACGAACGCAAGCCTGCTATCTAGTTGCCATCCATTGTGAACCATGATCCAGCACAATCTACCATCGATGGCATGGACCGATCATAACGGATGGCTGGGATCAGATCTGGTAAGAGATCTGATGGCTAGAGAGTTTGTGCCATCCAGTGGTTGAGATGCGATAGCTACTTTGATCCAACGGCAGCACCGATTGCACAATCCAACAGTCAGCATCGCTTGTGGTGGGGATTTGATGGCTGGAGTCTTTGCACGATCCAATGGCTCTGGAATGAGCCAATTGGGATTGGACGACCACGATGAAATACTGATTTGATCAGAAGATAAGGGGTTGATTCTGTGTGATCGAATGGCCACAATTTGAGCCGATTATGATCGAACGGTTTGAATAGAATCTAGGATTTGATATGGACTCAATCTCCTAGTAAAATATTGATTTAGAGTTTTTGGAGCTTATATAACTCCGATTGATGAGTTGTTTATTGTGTTGGATAGCTGGTGATGTCTTGATCATGTAGAGAGGCTTCTTGAAAGATTTTGTGAGGATGTTGAAGCTTCTTATTAAGATACTCTTGTATAAAGATTGCATGGTAGTTTTCTTGTATTCTTTGATTTTATTTATCTCATAATGAAGCTTGCATCCCTTGTGGAGGTAGGCTTGAGGCTGATCCATATATTTTATTATGTTTGTTTGCTATTTCTTCTTTTTTTCTTATGTGGTATCAACATCCGCTTCCCGAATGTTGTTGTAATCATAGGCGGTGATCCGTATTCTACAATTAAGGGATCTACCCATATAGATCAAAGATCAGAGGGCTCCTTCTGGTAGAGGTTCATGTACAAGAATTTTGATGGCGTGTGCCTCCGATGTGGGTGCTTCTTTTTTCGGAGGTGGCATGCTCTACTAGAGGGGGAGGAGGAGGCTCGACGATTGGCCTTTGCTCGGAGAACGTAGTTTGAGCCGAAGGGAGGAGGTGGGAGCAATGGATGGAGGGCCGCACCTAGGGCCGTGGTTGGTGGCCGTCTGACGATGGTTGCCTAGGCCAGAGGTGCTGGTTGATTTGGAGAAGGATGTCGAATCAACTCAGCATACTAAGTCAGAACCCAGGATGAGTCAACTCAAAAGGAGCCAACTCAAGTGGGCTTGGACTGAGTTGACCCGCCAGCTGGGATCAAGCCAGTCAAGTTTGCATGGTGGTGATTGTCTGTTCGACCGAGCCCCAGATCAATGACTGGATTGAAAGAGGGGGTGCTGAGATTGCTGTTGGTGGTGGCATGGGCTTGAGCCCGGGCATAGTTTGGCCCGCCAATAGGTTCAGCCCATTGGCATTGGATTGAGATGCAGGTGATGACCCGTCTGAAGGTGCTGTGGTGGATGGGCCCTCTGGGCCTTGGACTAGATCCGTGGGAATGGTGGGGTGGGCTTAGCCAACCCAAGTGCACCTAGCCCCCTGATTTGATGCAGGCGGGGCGCCTATGAGGCTAGTGGGTAGGAAACTGGGCCTAGTGGATCCTAAAAGGGTTCAATAAAAGGAATAGGGATAAAGGCATGGCCCTACCTCATTCGAAGGCCTAAACAGAGTTAGCAGCTGGCTATGGAGGCCCTGGGGTCTTCATCTTCTTAGTCAAGACCTCTAGAGAGGGAGAAAAGGCACCGCTTCAGGTGCAGGAACCGGCATTTGACCTGGTACCCTAATTGAGGAGGGGCATTCTGAGTAGGGTTGGAGCCCTTGATGGATTGTAATCCGATGCCTCTCATGAGAGAGGACCAGGTGCATATGGATCCTTCGATGGGTTGCTAGGACATAAATCACAATGATGCAGTAGTCCGATTGAGGCAGGCTATCCAGGAGGTGGGGGGAGTTCGTTAGCAATGAACTTGACTATAGCAGGAAAGGAGATAGACATTCATGCTAAGAGGGATACTGATGCGGATCCCTTCCCTGTCAGTTGTCATAATGAGGCTGTTGATTTGGAATACCCAGAGGGTTGTGGAAGCTTTCATTTCGGATGACATTCAGTAGAGTTATCTAGTAGCATTGCCCTGATATTTGTATCCTGCTTGAGGTTCGATTTTTGAGGGGCAAGCCTTGCCCATGCCAGATGGTTGATTCCATTGGTGTGGAGCATCTACATAGTAGAGTCTAGGGATCTATATCGGGGGATCATGGTGATGTGGAGATACGGCTCGATTAAGATGGATATCTTTCTACAGGTATAAGCAACAGGTGGGCTTAATTAGGGCTTAATTATCTTGGAGTAGATTGGAGGTCTTTAGCTTTTGTCTAGAGTGTACACGAGCATGGATTATAGGAAGAGGAGGGTGCTTTGGCTCGAGATTTCAAGGATGGTGGTGTAGGGCCTACCTTCCCTTATTATCGGAGACTTCAACCATATTGAAGGGCCCCATAAGAAGATGGGTGATAGGCAGTATGTGGATAGTATTGATTTCAGAGAGTTTAGAAAGTTCGTTAAAGAATTCGGCTTGATTGATATTGGTTATTCTGGAACTAGATTCACCTAATGCAATAATCGATAAGGGTAGCAAAGGTTTGGGAGAGAATTGATTAGGCACTAACCATTGCCAATTGATTTCAGTGCATTCTATGGTATCAAGTTTAGCACCTCCCGAAGATCGCATCGAACCATGAACTGCTTCCCATCACCACTAATGGCCTGGGCATGCTCAAGGCTCCGTTCAAGTTTGAGAAGTTCTAGACTTTCTATCTAAGAGGTGTGAAGGATGCCAGTCCATGGTAATGTAAGGTATCAGGTGACTTGGAGGCTAGAGTTGGCTTGGCATATGTTTCTTTGGTGGAACTATCTTGAGGTTGGTGATGTCTTCAGATAGATCAATGGGATGGAGGTGGATATTATGGAGTTGTAGATGAGAAATGATTAAGAGGAGGGCCTCCAGGAGTTTGACTTAATGAAGCTTCATTACAAGCTCTCGGTGCACCACTCTTTACTGAGACAATAGAAGATACTGTGGAGGCAAAAATTCAAGATATGGTAGATCAAGGAGGGTGATCGAAACATCAAATTTTTTCACTAATCTATGATGATTCAGAGATAGCTGAGGGAGAGTGATGGTAGAGTGGTGGAATATAGTGATGAGATCGGGGGACAGATACTTCAGTTCTTCAAATCATGTTGGACCACACCCTTAGATGGGGATGCCTCCTTCCAAGGGTCCCAGCCCATAAGCCGCATCTTCGATTAGGAGAATGAGGCCTTGGCTCGTCCGATGTCCGCTGCAGAGGTGTGTGGGATCCTCTAGTCTCTTGGGGAGGACAAGGCCCTAGGGTTGAATGGGTTCTCCCTTTCCTTTTCGTCGATATTGGCCTATTGTTGGAGGGAAGGGGGAGGTGGTAGAGGTAGTGTAGATGGTTTTTGGATCTAAAGGCCTTTCAGAAAAGTATAAGAAGAAACTGATCACTCTCATATCGAACAGACCTGATGCATCTATCCTAGGGCATTTTCGATCAGTTAGCCTTTAACCCACTCTCTATAAAATGTGTGCTAGGATCCTGGTTGGATGGCTGAAGTCGATTGTTCCTCGTTTGATTAGCCCAAAGCAGGATGCTTTTATTAGTAGCCACTATATCACCAATAATGTTTTGCTCACCCAAAAGTTTATGGATGATTTGTGGTGTGCCCCTGTTCGTTGAAGCCTTATGGCGATCAAGATGGATATGGAGTGGACTTATAACTGTATGGTTAGCAATTTTTGCATAGGATGCTTTAGGAGCTTGGCTTCTAGGACAAGTGCATCAGATGGGTCATGGACTGTATGAAGATCTTGAGCTTTGCCATCCTGATCAACGATACCCTTTTGCCCCCTACCTGTTCATTTTGTGCATTGATGCTTTGTCCCATGCATTATGGGTGGTGGTTCAAGGGTCAGAGCTGGAGTCCTAATAGCCAGCCCTTGAGATCCAGTCACTTTCACATCTTCTTTTTGTAGATGACTGTCTGCTTATTAGCCGAACCTTGATTTAAAATGTGAGGTGCTTTGTGACTATTGTTGAGGCTTACTGCCAGACTTTTGGCTAGCTTGTGAACTTGTAGAGGTCTACAGTCACCTTTATTCCCAAGATGAAGGTCAAGATGAAGCAGATGATTTGAAACAGACTGGGGATCTTGGAGTAGATCGGAGCCTTGACCTATTTGGGGATTCCTATCACGGGGCAGAGACTTCGAAGGATCGATTTTAAGCCCATGGAGTAGTGGGTCCAAGTTTGCCTCGATGGCGGGCAAGCTAATGTCCTCTCCATGATGGGCAAGACTACTCTCATGAAATCGATCTTAAGTTTCATTTCATTACCTTTGATGAACATAGTTATACCGAACTCTTTATCTCAGGAAGCTGGAGCAGCAGTTCCAAGACTTTCTATGGGGCTTAAGGCATGGTAGTCATGGGCTTCGCCTGTTGCCCTAGGAGGTGGTATGTCAGCTTGTAAGGGATGGATGCCTAGGGATCCAGTTCTTGCTGGTGAGGAGGGAGGTATGCTAGACATGTAGTTAGATTTTTATCCAACCTGATTTCTTAGAGAGCAGGGTGATGAGGGCTTGGCATGAGACTTGGAGTCAGGGGTCCCAGATCCAAATAGATCGTGGTTGCTTCTTCATCTGAAAGAAAATTTGTGCCCGTATCCCAATAGTGGTAGCCCAAGTCAAATGGTTGATTGGGGATAGGACTTTGATTGATGTGAGCCAGGATGGTTGAATTTTCAGCTTACCCCCTCTCGATGGCCAACCTATGTCTGCATTGAGGTGGATGACCATTTATGGATTTATGAATTGATTACTGTCAATGGTAGAGGCTGGAGAGCATAGGATGTCACCTATCTCATTGGCGGTCAGCTCGTTGATCTGATTCTCGTTATCTCAATTCCCAGCCATCGGAGCTAGGATTTGAGGGTGTGGGATCGATTGTGTTGCCTAAGATTCTTATAAGGGATCTTGCTGAGATGATCAGGCCTATACTGGATAGGAAGATCGAGGTTGCTTAGATATGGAGAGTAGCTATTCTCCTAGGATTAGTGTCTTTCTTGAAAGGTTGCTTGGGATCGGCTTTCGATGCATACATTACTCAGAGATAGGGGCATGGAGCTTTTGGTTGCTTGTCCGATTTGCAGGCTGGTGGATAAGTTGATGGAGCATGCCCTCTTACATCGTCCAAAGGCAAGGTTGATTTAGAGGATGGCGAGTGGTCAACCTTAGGGGCGAGTAGCGACCATTGGCTGGATTCCTTCCTGGATGCTATCCGTCGAACTATGGCTGAGGTATTGACTTGTACCTGGAGAGACAGGATGGTATATATCGCCTATCAAATCTTACTTTTAAAATAGCCTGGTCTTCGAAGTTGAGATTGCGCCTATGCATTAAGTGCTAGAGAGAGCCCTTTGCTTAGCTACGAATATAGCCATTTCGATGTTACTGGTCTATCTCTTGACACTCCTGATTTTTGAGACTCTTATGTTGCACATATAATAACTCGAAGGATTCTTTTCATCTTTTGGGAGTCCTCTCCTTCAGAGTTTATCAAGATTAATTTTGATGGTAGTGTTAGGGATGGCAAGGGTGTACTAGCTATGTCATCTGGGGTTCGAAATTCAGGCTGCTAGCAATAGAGGGGCTCACATCTTTTTGAACCTTCTATCTTGAGAGTTGAGCTTCATACCATTTGGACGGGCATCATCTATGCTAGGCAGGAGTTACAGATGGAGAGAATTTTTATTGAAGGAGATTTTGCCACAGTCATCGGCTAGATCCAGAACAAGATGAAGCATTTGGAGGCTTATGCATTCCTCTGAAAAATTTGGAGTTTCCTTCGTCATTCCATCATGGTGTTTGTTCAGTACGTCTTTCGAGGGCAAACAATACGGTAAATTAGGTTGCATCATTTGTTGCTGAGCACATTGGAGACTGGATCTAGCGATAGGACGATGTCTGCCTGTAGGCTTTGTAAGATTTTTTATTTTCTAACCTTTTGGGCTGTACTCACACTAGAGAAGTGTGATCTCCCATATGTACCAAATAAAAAGGTTGATAGGCCTAACATATATAAGGTAATTTACTTTTGTAGTGACAGCCTCTAGAAAGTCTTTCAAGCTAATAATAGCATAATAAAATAACAACAAAAGCAATAATAATAAGAACTATTTTTTAAACTGAAGTTTACCTTAAGCATCCCTTATGAAAGAAACCCAAACAATTTTTCACTAAAAAGATTAATTCCTCCAAAATACCCAACATAGGATAGTATAGTTCATGTAAAATACATGTGAAATAATTCTAAGGCAATTCATACTTTTATTTGACCGCTCAAATAGAAAAAACAAAGAATTCATGCAATGATAAATTTTCACTTTCATGCTTCTATTGGATGACCTTTGGAATGTGCAATTTGACAATGAAATTATAATTATTGCACAAAATTCTTCCGTTAGGCTTCAATGTTAGCAAATTCCATCTTGCATCTGATCATTTCCTTCTATGTCTAAGCCATTGCTATGATGGCCTTAGCACTAATACATTTCTTAATCAACAACATTTCCTAGGCACTAGCATAATCTCTTTTATCAATAAAATTTTGTCTTGATTCAGTGAATGACCTATCATGCTTTGAATCAAGAGCACAACAAATGTTGTATACCTGGAAGATAGACCATACAAGCATCCAGGGTATTGATCAAATAATAATTTCAGAACAATAATGAAAGTTTTCAATCCTCAAAAATTAACTTAATAAAATTTCAATCAAATCATTTTAATAACGAATATCTTAAAGTAACATGGCTTGTAATATTCCATTTGAATAAAATATATAAACCTAGATTGAATTAAGCTAAACTAAACTCAACTAAGAGTTTAGATGACTTAAGTAGCTCCAAGTAATCTCGCGCACTCCCCCAAATTTGGGGCAATCATGATTTAGTATCTAAAAATAAAAAAAATAATACGCTACATTAGCCTAATAAGCAACGTAATACATCAAAGTGCGGGTCTAAACATGTCAAATAAATAAATAATCAAATTATACAATATTGATAGGGAAGAAATCAAATCTTGAATTATACATATATGTTTTTAAATTATTTTTCATAAAGCTATGTGACCTAGCAGCATGAGTCAGAAAATAGATATAGGATGCATAAAATATTAGATAATAGATACTATCATCATTCTACCCGTGACTTGATGTCGAAACTAATTTATCAATTATAAGTCAATAGGCCCAATATAAAAATTCTCATTGGCGGGGCCAAATTATAGTCTTACAGAGAATACACATAAAATAAATTTTATAAGTTATCTAATCAAATTTTTCATTTTTGAAAGTATATTTTATGTTGAAAAATAATTTTTTTATAAGAATATCAAAAATACATACTATGTAAAACAACCAGAATAGTATTAGTAATATGCTTGAGCCATTTTAGCAAATAGAAAATAAAATCATAAATCAAATTTAATAAACTTATGATAATTTCCAAATGTTATTAGAAGACATGCTTTGAAGCATTAGATTACTTACCTTTTCTCGCTTTCAATTTTTACTTCTATTTAGTAGATCAGATATATCTATTCAAGGTCATTGAAATTTAATTAATTTCATAGTCAATGTCTTAGAAGCCTCACAAATAAGAAATTTTGAAAAATCCAAATGGGTTGAGTGGAATAACCCGACTAGAGGTATGACTAAGATGTGGTTTCATACTTGAAACAAGATAGATCAAAAATAGGCTAGTTAGCTGATGAAGTCCAATGGCCCGAATTGGTCAGTGCAGATAATTTATTCATCAAAGGTCAAGCTGGGGCAGGGGTGGTTCAATGGTGATCGAGAATGACCAAATCTAATAATGCTCAACAAGAGCTTGGGTGAAGGCCGGCACGCTGTCTAACGGCTAAAGAGTAGGGCCCCTTTATAGAGGCCAACCAAGGTCATTGAGGAGGGCTTTGCTAGATTCAACAAACTCGAGAGAAATAGTGGAGAGAGAAATAATCTAGAGAGAGAAACTTTACAAATAGAGAAACTAGAGAAAAGTAAGAGAAAATGTATAGAAGAGATGGATGAAAGAGAGAGAGAGAACAGAGCTATTCTCTCTCTAATAAAGGAAAGAAAATGGTTGTTGGTGGCCATGGGTGATGACTGCTAGTCAGAGGATCGATGGCTGAGCTATCAGAAAGATAGCCAATGACATCAAATGACCGACAGTGAAGAATCAACCTAGAAGAAGATTCGCCAAGCAAAGGATATATGTGGTGGATTTTTTGGCTCTAGTCGCTTATTGGTCGCTATGACTCTGGAAGGAAGCACAATCATCACAAGGGAACTGACCATAGGCCTTGATGACGAGCACTGATAATGAGGATGGTCAAAAAGGAAGCAACTAAAAAGAAACCCAAAATTGTGGAAACAGAGTACCCTTTCTTGCCATGAATTTGGCAATTAATTAGCTAAAAATCAAGATCCAAGAGGTAAGGAGGTAGGGAAGAAGATGTATTAGATTGTATGAGTCCCAATTACCTTGTTCTAGCAAAGCTTAGGCCATGATGCCGGCGAATGGCATTCAGATAGAGAGAGAGAGGAAGAAACACCAGTGAGCTCCACTCCTTGGCCAAAATCCCTTTTGGGGAGGTCGAAGGGAAGCAGAGCAATTTAAATAGGGCTAGAGGGTAGTGCTGAAGTTCCTTTCAACTTTGAACTCCCATCGAAAACCAAAGAAGAAGATGACTCACATCAAGAGTCGGTCTCTTCCCTATCACGTATAATGTATGTGCATATTTTTACCTTATTTTCAGTTTTGGGCTGATCTTTGCTACTAGACTGATCAATGGACCAGAACTAGCTTGGCATTAGACCATAAAGGGTCTGGGTATTATATTCACCTCCCCCATGAAATTTTTCTCATATATGCTTTAAAAAGTTAGAGGCACATTGCTCAGAGCTCATCCTTAAGTTTCAAAGTCTCATTAAATCTTTTCATAGGAAAATGTTCAATATATTACAAGTTGATCTAAATCAAATATCATTCATTTCTTGTGATTAAAAATCAAATTCTTAATTCCAAATAAGAATTCTAAGTTTCTGGACAAAATTATCAAATGATCTTAATTTAATTGATTTATCACATAGTCAAATGACTCGAAGCTATCATCAGTTGAAGAAATTTGAGCATAGCATACTCTTCAAGATTGATCAATAATCTCAAGTTCTTTCAAATAGATATAGGAATATAAACTTCAGATCTATGAGAAAAGAGATTCAAAATAATTCAGATCCAAGATCAAGAATTAATGGTCTACTAAATCTAGACTGAAGATGCTACAAATTTCTTAGCACTGCATAATAGGAAACCTATTAGTGAAATTGCACGACCACACTAGATTAAGCAAAAATCAAAAAATGTTGTCTTTTCTATTATCAATGAAATTTTCTACAAGAAAATCCAAATCAAATCAACTATCAAATCAAAGAGTTAATATTGTTGATTATTTTAAAATTAATTCAACCACCAAACTTATGTTGTGCATGTTGATCTAAAATGCAAAATTTTTCTAGATTTACTAAATGACTTCCAATAAAAATACTATTTGTATCATGAATTTAGAAAGTCAAAGAAAATCTCAAATTCTTAACAAAGTCATAGAGAAACTCTGGAGTCCTTCCCCAATATGCATCGAGCACAACTTGACTAGGGGTGTGCATTCGATTTTTTGGTTCAAACTGAACTGAAGTTCTAAAAAATTAATTTTAAATTGTATTTTATAGAACCAAAACCAAATCGAAGTAGCCTAAAACTAAACAAACCAAACCAAAAATTTCAATTTTGGTTTGGTTTGATAAGTCAGTTTGGGCTTCTCTGTGCTGTGCTTTTGATTTTGATTTGAACTTATTAAACCCTCACAATGATGGACCGATGGTGGAATAGCACGGTAAAGGTGAGGCAGCAGTGGCGGCAAGGAGGAGGAGGGGACAGGCAAGGAGGTGGGCGCCAAGGAGGAGGCAGTCGGTCGTGGTGATGGGGAAGTGCTAGAAGTGGAGGCAGCTCACAAAGGGGGTGGTGGCATTTGACGGTCCACCATCCAGAGGCTAGAGGCATCTGACGGTATTGAGGAGTGCTAGGGACTAAAGGAGGAGGGTGAAGGTGAGGCGGTGATGGAAGGGAGGGAGGTGACGGGCGAGATAGTGGCATCGAGGAGGAGGTCGACAATGGCGATGGAGAGATATTGCAAGAGGAGGGCAGGCTGTGGAGGGGGTGGAGGCATCCGACGGTCTGAGTACTAGACTACCAGTGGGCGAGAGGATTTTCAAATCTGGGATAAATTATTGCATACCAGCACCATTGCATTAGATCCAAGTGAACTAGGGTCTAGGGCAAATCTTGAAGCATATGCACGATGGATAGCGTGCAATCAGGAATTGGTGAAATGCAAGGGGTAATGTGGCGTGTTATCTATCATGGGATTTGGCACAGTCCAATTGACCTTGATCCAAGTAATACTTAGACCCAATTTAAATATTAAATTGAAGGAGATTAGATAATTTTGATTTTTGATGAACCAAAGTTATTAAATTAAATATCAAAGGCCGAACTGATTAAAAAATTTTGGTTCAATTTTGATTTCAAAGAAAACTGAACCAAATCCCAAAATAATTAATGGTTTGGTTCAGTTTTCGATTAACCAAACAATTTTCACACCTTAATCTTGACTCCTAATTTAGTTTAGTTTAGCTTAGTTTAATTTAGTTTTAGATATTTTTCTCAGATAAATATTATAACTCATATTACTTTAAGATATTAATTGTTAAATGATTTGATTGGATTTTATTAAGTTAATTTTTTGAGAATTGAAGACCTTTATTATTGTTTGATCAGTAGTCATGCATCTTGTATGGTCTGCCCTTGTGGCATACGGCATCTGTTAGCTAATTTAAGTTTGAGGCATGACATGTGCATAATTAGCTTCATAATGCTTTAGTTTGTCTTTAATTTGAGGTTGTTCCTAAAAGATTTTTTTTCTTGATTTGGACAAGAATTTGTTATACATGTGGACTTCTATTGATGCATTTGCAAGAGTTTGCCCATGTCACTTTTTTTAACATTGATAGGTTTTTAGGAAAAGATCAAAATAAATGAGATATCGACTAATTGGTTTGAACTTGCAAGATTTCTTTAGTCGCAAGCAAGATTAATTCTGTCTACATTTTCCTCTTATGACCCAACCATGTCCTAGTAGTTTTTGCATATGATTTGTAATAACTATTGTTGCCGCTAAACCTTGGTGACACCGCACCAAGAAGTCGGTCAGATGCATTGACAGATATGGGGCACTCCTCACGACCAAAAAACCTATCAAGAAAGTCCTCTCATCGGAGTGTGTCTGGTGGAGGACCCTCCGATGCCTAAGTCAGTCAGAGTTTAAAAATAGTCGAAAGTGGACGAGAGGTGAGTGAGAGTGAAATATTAGCTCTAAGTTCCATCTTAACTGAAGGTCCCTTGATTTTCTCATTTATATAGAGATGGAGTCATAGATTATTATGCCGAAATTTGGTAGGCTGTTAGGGCCTGTGAGATCATGATTTGACAGATCATTAAGATTCGTCCACTATCCTATAATCAAGATTATTGGGCATACCTGTAGACCAGATTTGTTAGTCATGGGTTTCGATCATAGATTGTGCCTATGTTCTAGAGGATGCTGGAGAATCTCAAAAATCATCTGCATGATCGATTAGGCCAATAGATTGAGATCGAGACAAAATTGAGGTCCCACCCAAATGTACTGGTGCTCACACAGGTTGTTGGATATTGTCCCATGTTGGTCAAGTTCTGACCTTGGAGTCAGTGACTGTCTGAGGTAGAGATTGGACGAAGACGTATTATAGCGCTGTCCTATCTTGGGAGGTGGTCTAGTCTTGTTGGATCAACTAATGGATGCTCAGCTATAATCTGAGGGGAAGATATTGGGTCAAATGATGGGCAATCCTCATAACAGTTGCCCCTCCGAGCTCGAAGCGGCTTTGCTACTTCAGGCAAAGGGAGTAGTTAGCTATCGATTATCGATCCGACATCTCTCTTTGGAGTACTTTATCTCATAATATATGGTGGGTGGAAACTTGAAAATCCTAGATTTGTTTGCATTTGCCATGTGTCGGATACCAGTAGCCCTCATATTGCATCTCATAGGTCATCGAAGGTGGTTCGCTTTGTGGATTGCACGGCGAGGAGTCACATAATCTGGGGATCTTGAGGCGCATGGCCTTTAATGCTGGTATTTTTTGAAAATGGCATTCTGCCAGAGGTGAGATTAGGACACTTTTCCCTTGAAGGCATGGTCTCTGAGGCCTCTTCGGTCCTGACACTTGGCACATGATTAGGATGATGGATGGATGCACCCTTGTCCGCTCCTTTTATAAATGGAGGGGGTTTGCTACCTAAGGTTAAGCTTGCCCAATCCATCTCCTCATGAAGTCACTATGGTGTCACTCCATCGGATGTGCAAGAGTTGCTAGTGTTCATCTTTGTTGGAAGGGTTTTCTCCTACCTTTCGATCAGTTGCGGAGTTCCTCATGGGGGCATAGTTGCGTGCATTCTAGTTTGGCATGGGAGGTATTGAAAAATCTTGCTGCTCTGACTGTGGGACCGTGATGACATCGGCTCAAAGGTATTGCTGATGTTTCAATCAATCCAGCCAAGATTAGGGGTGGACTCTCTATTATTGAAGTTCTATCTCCCTAATGTTGGCTTGGTCGGGATGCAGCGCCACATCCAGCCATTGGTCCAGTTGAGGAGCGAGCGACCAATTATGGACTTTTTCAGCATTGTGCCCCATGGAAGGTCATGGATTCTTTTAGAGGATAGTTTTTTTCCTCCCCAATTAGCTTTTTGACCTCTTGGAAGGAATATCAAAAGATGGATAGGTTCCTAAGGGCGGACCGATTATACCATCCCCAATGTCCTTCGGTAGGGACCAGTTGCCATCAAGAAAATTTTGTCTCATAGACGTCATTGAGGATTATGTCAAGTGAAGTCCAACTTTGCAGCCAAAGACACCAATTGACCTTATATTTTGTGCTTTTCTTTTCGTTGTAACACACTTTGTTAAAATGAACTTGATTTATAATGAACATTTTCTTAATAAAATGATCAAGAACCTTTTTGAGTGAGATGGTTTTCTTCAATATTTCTTATGTCTACCACCCCTTGATCTTGAGAACTGGTCTTTATTTATTCTATGTGGTCATCAGTTCAACAAGTTGAACTTTCAGCAAAGTAAAATTTTTGATCCTAATCTAGGTTTGGAGCTTTTACATAGGAAGCTATAGTACTTTAGGTTTGTTCTTAGCTTTATTGAGTCGGTGGCATCATTTTCAATTCATTACCTATATATTCAGGAATGAGCTATAAGGTCTCATCTGAGGCAGTCTTGTGATGTCATTGTTGCAAGTCACCATCATTATTTTCACTCCCTACTGGACTAGATTAAGGACGAGCAATGCCAGTTGGTCAGGTCTTGAAGATTTCTTCCGTATTTTACTAAGGTGGTTGATCAGACAGGTCTTCTCGACATAAGTCAGAGGTTAAAAGTTTGAAATATCACCTTGATAGCTGGCTATCCCCACCTCCAATCTTGTCATATCTTGGATGCAAAAGATAGTCTTGTCATCATATTGCCTTTGGTCCCCGACTTTCCCTAGAGACTCATCATTTCAACTGCCTAGCATTTATTGTTGTCTTAGAAAGGGGTGTCCGAGTGCTTCACCATTTCGTGAGTCATGTGATTATAATCAAAAGAGAGTGGAATGAAGCATCACATTGCCCTTATTTTGGTAGATTTGATGACCTGTGAGATCTTCCTCTAATCAGCCATGGCCTTCGCATGCTAGAGTGTGGTTGGTGGTGGATTGCTCTCATGGATCCCACCATACATGGCGTCATTATAGGCTAGGTGCAACAAAAGGTCAAAATATGCAATGGTGTAGATTGTGCAATGTGTTAGCATCTACGGTGAAAGAGAAGGGTCAGGGTTTTGATCATGACCATTTGAGGAGAGTATAAATAGTCATCTTTTACCTCCCTTGTCACTTTGTTTCTTCTTTGAAAGGATTTATCTATTGTAGTCAATAAGGAGTTTCTTGTTTTCTCTTCTTTTCTGATCTTGCCATCACTCTGATCATTTGCTATCATCTCGATCCTTTTCTGGTCGTCCCCACCATTCTCAATGGTTACTTTCTCCTTCTCCTTTTGTTCTCGTGCTTTTCCTCCGTAGTCTCTCCTTTTCCACCCATTGCCTTACTTTTCTCCTTGCTTTTCTATCTCTTTCCTTTCTTTCTAATGTTGAGTTTCAATGATGGATTTGGAGGTGGGAGCTGCTTGAAGGATCAGGTCTCTCAGCCTTCTCATCGCCAAGAGTCGTCTGAGAATTTTTCTTGATCATCTATCGAGGCATGTTCTTCTTCCCATCCCGATGACTCCTCGGCTTGGGGATCAAAAATTTTGATCCTTGAGCACTTCTTAGGTCTAGAAAGTGAGGAGTCCATTCTGACTGAGTTCGATCTGAAACGACTTCAGGGTCGGTATCATATCTTGAGTCGGTACCACTTATCAATTTTAGATCCAGAAGGTCAGATGAACCTCAATCGGGAAGGTAACATTGCTATCTATAAAGAATTTCTTCAATTTAGGCTCCGCTCCCCCCTTCATCCATTTCTTTGCAATATCTTTGATCTGTATGGGGTCGTCCCTGCACACCTTGCCCCAAATTCTATTCGGATTCTTTGCTTTTTCACTATCCTCTATGATATCCTCCATATTTTCTAGAGGCTATCCCACTTTTGATCTCTTTTTATCCTCAAGAAACACTCTCAAAAAAGAAGCTAGTGGTACTTCGGCCCTCGATCCCACCACCAGTTAATCATTGGGCTCCTTTTCTTCATCCACGGATGGAAGAATAGATTTTTCTTTATCTCAATCGATCATCCATGGGATTTTAGTCTAGTTTGGCATGAGCCTAGTAGATCATCGAATAGAAATGACATAGTACTCGATGAGAATCGAGAAGATTTTCATGTTTTGCTCGATGTCAATGTGCCACCCTAGTATGAGCTGTTGATCGAGCAGAACTTATATGATGCTAGACCAAGTCCGATTAATTCTTTAGATATAGCCTTGACTTCTCTCTTTGTCTTTTCTATAACATTTGCTTTTTACGCCATTTAACTAACTCTCTTGTTTGGTGCTGTAGTTATGAGGCCTTCTACTAAGGTGATATGGCATGTGGTCAAGAAGAGGTTGGCATCATCCCGATGGGAGTCTTCTCGAGAGATCTTGAGCCTGAAGAACAAAGAATGAAGTCG
Organism: Elaeis oleifera; assembly: GCA_000441515.1. Lineage (NCBI taxonomy): Eukaryota > Viridiplantae > Streptophyta > Magnoliopsida > Arecales > Arecaceae > Elaeis > Elaeis oleifera. The sequence continues at coordinate 1,920,296 of KE504661.1, forward strand.
GGAGTTCCGCGGTGGTGAGGGAGGCCCTTGCACTAGCTAGAGTCATCTCGCCTCAATCGATACCAAGATCTCATGCATCAAGTTTGGCCCAACTGACATCGAAGATGACCTGATTGTCATCGTAGCCATTCCTACCGATGTAGTCCCATCGGTATCATTACAGTTGGGTCCATCCTTGGCTTTCACTCCTCTAGCCAAGCACTCATCTATACCAAAGTCCTCTACTACTTTGGCTGGTCCATTGTCAGGCATAATCTGAGAAAAATCACTCCAACTTCTTTCGGGATCTATCGGACACCCACCCCTAGATACATATCAGAAAGGTTTCATCGCCCTTAGGATGAGGGTTCAGGTGAGTGATTCTGCTATTCAAAATTTCTAGATCACCCAAGACTTAATGAAAATGATCCTATTGTCTGCCGACTGGGAGGAGAGGAAGGCTCGTTCCATGGTCAAGATCATATCATTATCTTGCATGTCGCTTCTTGGGGTAAGCCTACTTCACCCTTTCCTTTTCATTCTTGTTGATGCTCCTGATCTTTCGACTTTGTTGCTTTTCTACTCTTTTTGCAGCTAATGCATGATATAACTATCATACACGAGGGGCTAATCAGGTTTTGTTGACTTTAGTCACTCTTTAGAGGAGAGAAATCAGACCACCAAGGCTCAATTAAAGTTGTCGAGGAGCTCCTCAAGATGGCTGGGAGCGAGAGGTGAAGAGAATTGAGGTGAGGGCTCGGCTAGATGTCGAGCTCACTACTACACAAAAGAAGGTGACCAAGCTTGAGGCCTAGCTAGCCAAGGAGAAGAAGTCCATCACAGAGCTCAAGAAGGAGCTCGACCTCTTTGAGCCAAACCATGCAGCTTTGGAGAAGAAGAAGATGGCTGCTGGGGAAGCCACCTGAATTATTGAAGAGAAGGCTACAGTCGATGAGGCTGCCACCAAGGATGTCGTTGCTCGGGCAATCTCCAATTACAAAGAATCCCAACTTTTCAAAGAGGAGGTTGCTGAAGGCATAATTGAGGCATACCGGGTTGGCTTTACTATAAGACCCAAGTTGCCATTGTTCTTCGATGTTGATTTGAGCAAGCTCAGGGTTATTGATGAAGCTGAGGAAGGTTCTAGAGCTATTCTAGAGCAGTCGGAGATAAGGCTTGAGCTTGAGCCTGTCGTGGAGACTGAACCTGCCCTTGAGGTCGAACCTACCAATGATACTGAGCTCATTGCTGAGGCGAAGCTGGCCACAGACATCGATCTCCCGACTGCCCCTCACATCAAAGATGCTAGTGCCTCTTCAAAGGCTTAGTCTTTCTTTGTATTTTTTTGTTTTCTTTAAACTTTTGTAATGAAGAAGAAACTTGTAATGATGCTTTTAGCTAATGAAAAGTCTATCTTTTTGGTCGAATTGTGCCTCTCCCCTTGTCTTTTTTGTTGCTTAGTTCTTGCTTCTTGCAGCTGGTCTTTTGTCTCTTTTGTGGGCACCTAATAAGTATCGATTAGTTTAGAGCCTCTATGGAGGAGAAGGTCTAGCAAGCCGATGCTTAGGCGAGAGCTGTCGAAAAGGGGGATGGCTGAAGAGGTGAAGAAACCTATCGAAGAAATGAAGAAGGCCACCGAGAAGGTAACTTGACTTGAGGCTAAGATCTTAGCTACCATCGAAAGTTAGATTTCTCTTTGATACTCGATGGAGATGGAGAAGTCAATAGCTAGAGATTTGTGGATGCATTTTGATGACATGGTTGAAGTATATAAGCTTGCAATGAAGGAGCACATTAAGACCATCGAGGACATGCTCAGAGTAAAGAGGTCAGCAGCAGAGGAGCTCCAAGAGAAGGTAAGGCTGGGCAAAAGACACGCTACCACAGAGAGGGCCAATACTTTGGTTGAGGCCGTAGAAGCTTCCTAGTGTGCTTACAATCTCGACTTCGATGAGTGTAAGGTTTTGATCTGATATAGCTCGGTTCAGCCAGCATCGATCTTTTGACTCCTCAAATATTAGCGAAGGTTGGCAATTCCTAATGAATTTTTCCAAGAAGCCGAAGATGCCACCATTGCTAAGGTTTGGGGTTGTATGTTTTCTCTCTCTCTCTCTCTTGTTTCTTTTGGTTGGTAATTTTTTCGAGTTTGTAAAATTGATTTTCTCTTGTTTCTTTAAGTTGAATTATTCTAAGTTACATAATCAATATTCATCGGATAGCCTTTATAGTTATGAGAACTTGCAATTGAGCAGATGTCAAAGTCGACTCATAAAGGATCCATGTATTGAGGTCAGACTTGTCAAATTTGGCTATCAGAATTTAACCATCATCTTTGCATCGGCATCCGTTATTCTCGATATTTGGACCATTATTCCTGATATTGAGGTTGGGTGTCAGCCAACCACTATTCTATTGTTGTGATTAGGTATTAGCCGATGATGATTGCTAGTATTCTGGTCAGGTATAAGCCAACCATCACATCATGTATCTAACTAGATGTCAGCCAACCAACATGTTCAATGGTATGGTCTTATATCAACCGTCAACTTGTTCGATTTTCACCAAACACTTTGGCATGACTTATTGGCTCAAACCATGGTCTTGGATAATTTTTGCATAGTCAATTTTTGAGAAACCATATGCTTTATTACATAATCATTAGAAACAACAATTATTGATAATATATACATCCAGAGGTTTTTGGTGTTCCACCTATAAAGGATTAGGGACCCACAAGATTTTCGAGCTTGTAAGCTCCTAGTCTGAGTACTTCCTTGATCCAGTAAGAGCCTTCCTAATTCAAAGATAATTTTCTTAGTCCATCAGTTTGGTGACTTCAGCTCATTTTAGAATGAGATCTCTTTGTCAAAAAGCCTTAGACTTGACCCTAGTGTTGTAATAATGGGCTACTTGTTGGTATGCCGCCATTTTTAGTTGAGCTTATTCTTAGGTTTCTTCAATTAGGTCGACAACGGTGCATCATCGATCCGAGTTGCTTGGTTCATTATAGTACTCTACTCTTATAGATGGGAGATCGATCTCTATAGAGATCGTGCTTCGGTTCCAAATGCGAAGTTAGACATGGTCTCCCCAATCAGGATCTGAGTGTAATCTAAAAGATCCACAGGACATTATACAATTCCTCCACCCACTGTCCCTTGGTCTGATTTAATCTTGCCTTTAAATCGTATGAGTAGACTCATTCCACTACAAGAAATTAAGGTATTAGTGACAGCATCTTCACCATCACTAATCTCCAGTATTAGCGATGGTATTATCAACGATAATTTTTCATCGCTAATAAACTTTTTATTGACGGCTATTAGCGATGGCAACATAGCCATCATTAATAAAAATTTTTACAAACAACCAATTGCGATAAAAAAAACTATTATAAAAAAAATATTTATTAAACTTATTAGTGATAATGGAAAGAGTATTAGAGACAGCAGTACCGTCGCTAATAATCATTAGCAACGACATTATTAGCGACGGATTTAGACATTGCAAAAGAACAAAAATTTATTTATTAAACTTATTAGCAACCGTAAAAGAGTATTAGCAATAGTCCGTCTCTAATAATAATTAGCAATGGAACCTACCATCACAAAAATAAAANAA
>KE504661.1:1940570-1955307 GCA_000441515.1 Elaeis oleifera
CAACTCATAATTTATGGGGCATGAGAAATTAATAGGAGGCATGAGATAAATTGTCAGAGGACGTGAGAAGTTTTGGTTGCACCCCTATGTGCAATATAAATAGGGGTGCACGCCGAGGAGTCTGGGTGCATTCAGATATCTTCCTTCTTTCATACAAGAGGCTCTGCTTGTCCAATTTTCTTTATTCTTTCTCTCTAACCTAGATAAGGTCCTGATAAAGGATAAGAAATCTTCCAAAAGGCTTAGAGAATTAGAATAAAAATTAAGGAGACAAGGAGCAAGAAAGGAAGGCAAGAAAAGGTCCAGTAGTGTGACAGCAAAGCCAAGAAAGGAGGTTCTGCCCAAATTGTATTTAAATTCTGATAAATCAGAATTCAATTGTAGAGTATTTTTAAATAAGTGCTAGTGGGTTGGTCGAGTCTCCGTGTGGATCAACGTTGGAGGGTGAATACGTGGGCACCTGGTGGAAACCCAGGCAGATTGCTGCCGGCAACTAAGCACAAATTAGGATCTAGCGATAAGAGGTATGTTTCTATATCTTTTATTTGATATTAATGCATATTATTTGGTTTAATTTCTGATAAGGTGATCTTGGAGTTAGATTTTATTTTATGATTTCATAATAATTGCTTTGAAATCCGTGCTTCCGCCATTGTATTAAAATCTTACACTGGCTTGTAGGCTAACTTTGGATGTTGGTATAGTTTTGACACTGATCACACTTTCAAACTAGGTCTATTGCATCTTGCTACACTGTAGGCCAATAATATCATTATCATAGAACTTTGTAGGCCAACGATTTGCCTCCTAGGTGATTCTTATAAATACCTTCATGCACCTCTCAAAGGGCACAGTTGGCTTCAGAGGGGTGAAGGCAATTGAGCAGAGGTAAAGAAGTGATTTTTGTACAGTTTTCCACCAAAAGCACATACTGAGATGCCACTTGTCACAATTGTCATGCTTCTAAGGGGTTACCAGGAAGAACTCCATCCATTAAGTAGCCAACGATGGGGTCTATTTAGCTTGGCTCCTGATCTATCGATAGAACTTCCTCCATGTTATCGATACTTGGTTTCTTGAGGTGTTTTATATTCACCTTATCAAGCCCATCATATCTTGAGGTAGTGAAATGAGACAGGATGTCCAATTGGGCATTCTCTGACCTCAAAGGATAAGCAACTTCAAAGTAGTCAAAGGTCGATCTTAAGGCTTGTAGTTTTGGAGATAATTTGACATAGTAGGATTCAGGGTGGCGTATTCACCCTATCACCAACTACGAGTCAGTGAAGATTTTTAGTTTTTATACCCTAAGTTTCTTGGCCGTTCTCAGACTAGCTAATAGGACTTCGTACTCAGCTTGATTATTGAAAGTATCGAAGGCAAATCAGAGGGCGAACTCAGTCACCACTCCTAAATTGGTCAAGATAAGCCTAGCTCCAGTCCATTGGGAGTATGAGGCATCATCGACATGTAGGATCTCGATAAACTCAAGAATTTGCTTGTCAAGTTCATCTGCAATCATTCTATCTTCAAAAATAGTGCATTCGATGATGAAGTCAGCTAAAATCTGATCCTTCATTGACTATCAAGGGTGATAAAAAATATTGAACTCACTGAGTTTAATCATCTACTTCACCATCCTCCATAATGTTTTAGACTGCTGCAATAGGACTCTTAGTGGCTGGTCGGTCAAGATTATAATTGAGTGCACTTGAAAAGAGAGCCTTAATGTATGTATCGAGTTGATGAGTGCATAGACCATCTTCTCCATCCAAAAGTACCTCATCTTAGCATCATGCAAAACTAGGCTCACATAGTAGATTGATTTTTGTGCCCCTTTTTTATCCTCCCAAATCAATATCGAGCCGACAGCCTCCACCGAAGCTATGTGATACATGTATAGAATCTCTCCCTCATGGGGCTTCATCAATAGCAGACATGCATCCAGGTACTTTTTAATTCTTTGAAGGCTTCTTGACATTTATTCGACTAGATAAAATCTTTTATATATCGAAGGACTTTGAAAAAGAAGGCATCTTTCTATTGATTTCAAAATAAATTGGCTAAAAGCGACTAGGCATTTGATTAGACACTAAACCTTTTTTTTGAAGTTGGATGCTTCGTATCAAGAATCACTTGTATTCTTTAGATTGGTCTCGATTCTTCATCTCATGATCATAAATTCAAAAAGCTTTTTTGAATGATGCTAAAGGCACACTTGCTCAAGTTTAGCCTCATCTGATGCATGATAAAAGTCTCTTCCAAATCGCTTAGTTATTGATTGACCTTGATGCTCTTCACCAGCATATTGTTGAAATAAACCTTCATATTATGATCAATCTGATCTTTGAAAATCTTGTTAATGAGTCGCTAACAAGTGGCTCAAGCATTCTTAAGCCCAAACAACATGACCTTATGCCAATACAGGCCCTTCTCGATCATGAAGGCTATTTTCTCCTTATCCTTGGGGCCATCTAAATCTAATTGTATTCGAAAAAGGCATCTATAAAGCTCAGTAATTTCAGATATGATGTTGCATCCATCAATTGGCCAATTTGGGGCAGAGAAAAACTGTCCTTAGAATAGGGTTTGTTCAAATTGGATGCAAACTCTCCACTTTTTATTGACTTTTTTGATCATGATGACGTTGGCCAACCATTCTGGATAGTGCACTTTCTGGATGAAAATATATAATCAATAGCTTACTCACATCCTTATTGATTGCTTTCTATCTTTTCGAGGCAAAGCTCCTCTTCTTCTGTCGAATAGATTTGTGCGTTGGATCAACATTTAGCTTATACATAATTACCTCAGGGAGAATTTCTAGCATATTCGAGATTGATCAGCAAAGATATCTATATTCCTATATAGAAATTTTGAAGTCAATTGTAGAATTTGGTGGTTAGTAACGATCTGACTTGTATGATCCTTGTAGGATCCTCATCGCTGAGTGAAATTGAAGTTAGTTGCTCGATGGATTTGCCTCAGCTTTCCATCTCTGATGGATCCAACCTCTCGATTGGTAAAGTTTCTCATTGCTTTTGTTCTTTGATCGTCATCATGAAGCATTGACAAGTGAGTTATTGATTCTCTCGCATTTTGTCCAACCCATTGCTCATTAAGTAATGGATGAGTAAGTGGTATGTCGATATGACAGCATAGAGCACGTTTAATCTAGGTTGGCCTAGTATTATATTATAGGCCAAAAGTATGCGGATGATGAGAAAAGTCAATTATATAGTAGCTTGTTAGGATTCTCATCCCTCGGTGATTGAGAGAACTATCTCTCCTTCCACTTTCACCGAGTTGCTAGAGAACCCAATGAAGGAGGTGTTAACTAACCTCCTTAGCATGACCAGATAATTTTATTCGAGATAATGCATCATAAAATAACATATCAGCAAAACTTTCATTATCTATCACATCTCTTTTTACATCATAATTTATTATTGTCATCAAAATAACAGTAGAATCATCATAGGAGGTTTGAACTCCCCGCATGTTATCATTAGTAAAAGAAATAATATTGTCACCCTATTACCTCTTCAGGGTATGCTCCAGGCTCTCCACCTCCCCCAAATCTTTACCTTTAAAAATCATGTGGATCACATCGGCCATCGATTGGTTACTCATCCCCTCATCGGTCTATAGCCGAGCTGGTTGGTTAATCTCTGCCAAAGTCTCACGATCATGAACAAACTTTTCGAGATAGTCACACCGTATCAGAGCCTCTATCTCATCCTTAAACTAAATACAATCTTTTGTATTATGCCAATGATCTCAGTGGAACCAATAGTACTTCTTGCAAAAGCACAATATCGGTGGGGTCTTCATTGGTCGAGGCCTCTAGAGGTATTTCTGCTCCTCAATTTCTATGGGCATTTGTGAACGGGGGCCGAACAGGGGATGTACTTATCGAACTTGTTGGCCAGACACTTCGGCCTAGGTCTTAGTTATCGTTGGGGGCTTCTTGATGAGGGCTCTGCTTGGCTCTTCCCATGCTCGTTCTTTTTAGGAGACTTTCTTTCCTTAGCTTCTCATCGATTAGTCACATCCTCCTCCGCTTGAGTGTACTTTAGTACTTAGGTGAGGAGCTCGAAATAGGTTTTGAAATTTTTTATCCAGAAAAAGGTTGGTCGGACCGTCACAGTCCTTGCTTCATGGCCGATATAACCACAGCATTATTTAAGTTGTGAATCTCTAGAGTGATAGCATTGAAGTGCACATAGTCCTTCAGAAACTCCCCTTCCTGTGGCTGGATCAAGAAAAGGCTGTCCGAGTTTTGCAGCTGTCTTCTATTGCTTCTAAAGTGCACCACAAACTACTTCTCTAGCTATTCAAAAGAGTGAACGATGCCTAATTGAAGATTTGAGGACTAGCTCCGAGCAGACTTCCTAAGAGTCATTGGGAATGTAAGACAGTGAAGGGTGTCAGCTATCTCTTGAATCATCATTAAAGTTTATTAGCTCTCGAGGTGGTCGGTTGGGTCCGAGAAGCCATCATAGAGCTCCAACTACAGTATCTTGAGTTGAGAGGGATCAATTTTTCATGATTCTTTTAGAGAATGAAAGACGAGTGTTAAATTTAAGGCCATCCGCCAACTTTTGCTATCCACCTGCAGCTTAGCTAGTTGTCAGTCGAGCTTTTGAAGCTTTCGATCATAGTCATTTATTGGGTTTCGGTGATGCAGCGGAATATGATTTTCAAAATTTTTTTATGTATTCATCTATTGAAAATAAGTTTAACAATTAAACAAGACTACCGAAACGTAAAATCCTAGGAACACCTTGATGATTACAATCAAATAATTTAAGCATGTACAATAATAAGAGATTAGATGTCATATACCAACATGAAGATGAGGGTCTGGTAAGCGAGTGGCCTCCATAAGACTCTAAAGTAGAAGCCCTTCAATGGTGATCCACATGGGACTGATCAGGGTCTTTTTCAATTTGAAGTAGTACTGCAGCCATCTTCGCAAGTTCTCTGCCGATCGTCCTTCGCAAGAACGGATTGCACCACTGCTTGTATGTCTTTGAATCCTCTATTAGGACTACACTAGGAACCCTTCCTAACAAGAACTCATCATCCAAATCAGATTTAGATGTTCAACACTTGAACAAACTAAACCTTAGGACAAGCAACAATTGCTTTTTTTTTCCTCTTGATTTCCTTTCTAATTTTCTCTTCTTTCTTATCTTTTCTTTTCAGATTTTTTCTTTCTTTTCTCACATAATCCCACGCCTAAATCCCTTTTGGATGAGATCATATCCCATATGGGGTGCCCCTTATATAAGGAATGAAGGGGCACCACAAATATTCCCAAGGTTGGCACCCCTTATTCCGTACACAGTAAAATAATTTTTAGCATGGAAACCAAAGGAATAAGGTGTAGAAAAAGAAGCGTTTTACAAGTAAAGGACTGTTCCTCTACATACAAAAATTAAGTCACCATCTGATGGCGTGTGGGATAAGAGAATGGGCGTGAAATCAAGAGTCCAAAACAAGATGGACTCTTCCAATTTTTCAACGCACAAAAAGGGGGCGTCCATTATTTTTTTGGTGTTCAAGTTCTTTCACAAAGAAGGACTCTTTCTTCTCTTCCACGCCCACATATCCCAGGGCGCCATTTGATGGTGCAAAAAATAACGGGACGTGTGGAATATAATAAGGAATTTAAGAGGAGAGGATGAGAAGGACTCCTCTTAACGCCTAAAATAAATGGGGCATGCCATTTATTCTTGCATGTGGTTTGGCGTGGAGATGGATAAATCCAGATGAAATACTTTCAAATAGATTGGTTAATCAAACCAAGAAACCAAAGATTGAACCTAATCTTATTAGGTCAAGGCATCAAGCTTGGATTTTGCATAAACACCTTTGCATAAAATCAAATTGAAAACTTGAGTTAATTCATATACTAGCAATTTAATTAATCCATTGGATTTACAATAATTTAATAGATTAGACCAAGATCAAATCTCTATTGTGTGTGATCCATTAGATTCTAAATCTAACCAGCAGTAGATTCTGACTTTCAATGTAACCCTAATTTGATCAGATTAGGTCAGCTCAAGAGTCTCAATCAACTAGGATTCTTCTTAATTAATTATCAAATTAAACTCTTTTAATTCTAATGAATCCATAAGTCAAGATTGACATCTTGTAACATGTCATGACCATTCAGAAGATTTAAAATTTGATGAAATACTAAACTTATCCTTCCAAGGAGTTACCGTGCGATTCAATCCTTTGATCACACAACATCCCAGACAGGTCATAGGTATGAAAATATATCAAGCCAAATATCTATCAATATATATCTCGATCTGATGATGATGACTTGATTGATGAACCAGTAAAACTTTTCTACTGTTCATCCCTGCTCTGGTCAGAGACTCTCATAGTCATCATCCTATGAGATCACATAGGATGTTCTCTCCTCCTATAAAGAGTGATCGATTATATGTTGATCACTCATAACCTTTATGCATATTTTACCATATCTAGAATATCCTACACATATCTCAAAGTGGCATGCTAGGGAATAAACCAAAGTAAGGATCCATGTATATAAGGTACCATGGTGATCTCAGATCAAAGGATCACTTGCACCACTCTCATTGGAGAACCATCTGAGGATATGCTGTAAGGCTCTATCAGATATTTTTCTATGGATCAGTTCAGTGAACTCATTCTCTAATGAGCACCTACATCTTTGTATTAATGTCACCACACAAGTGATTGTGAGATCCACTATCCTCTCCGTCGAGCATACATAGGATGTACCAGTCTTATCGGTATCATCAATTTTTGACTCGATGATCCAACGATTGAGAATATTTTAGACTGAAGCTGTCAAGATTTTAGATCTCACTAGCATGATCTCATCATGGTCCTAAAATTATTGTCCTAATCTCGAGAGTTTATCATAATCATAAAAATATGATGCAGCAAATGATAAAATATAATACCTCTTGAATAAAATTACTAATATTATGCAAATGAGTAGAAAGATAACACAAGAAAGTCCCTATCGCATCACCTATGTAATTAATTTGTAGGACACTATTCTTTCAATCTCTCACTTGCACTAAAACCAATCGTCCCTCCACCTGATGCCTATGTAATTAAGATGACGAACATACTGCTGCTGTGTTAAGGCTTAGTGAACTGGTCTATTATACCATTCTTTATATAAACTCATTTTATGATTAAATCATGAATGAGGTAAAAGTACCATAGGATATGCGTGGGTTTCTAGTGAGACCACACCCAACTCAATGATGAATGCTTTCATCAGACGACTTTCTTTAGCAATCTTTAGTAACAGAAATTAACTGAGTCAAACATAGTTTGCTGTTTGAAACTCTTCCAATTCACTGCTCCTCTAGTACTTATCAAGTACTTTAAGAAAGCTTTTCACAGTTTTCAAAAGATCGTATCATGAATTTATCTGAAATCAATGATCATGCACAAGACATAAACAACATCAGGCTTAATACATTGAATATTTGAATAAGTAAACACTTTTACACCCATTCATGTCGAATCCCTTCAACATAAAATTTATGTACCTAGACTGGAACAAGTCTAGCATCCACTTACATCTTTCACTATAGATGCCAAGTAAATTGGATGCTTCACTCAAGTCTTTTCCACGAAAACTTTTATGATAAGCATGTAATTGGTCGAGTGCATTATCGGGACTACCTTCCCAATATGTTGTATGTCATCCACATACATAACCAAGAAGTTAGCAGGTCTCCCACTTATTTTCTTGCACACACACGGTTCATCCATATTTTGATAAAGTCAAATATTTTGACTATCTTATAAAAAATAGAAGTACCGACTCCTCAATGCCTGCTTTAATCCATAAATATATTTGTCCTTCCACTAGAGACAAACTCTCTAGATGGTGTGCGGCTATAGCAAGAAAAAATTTAGATTGACATTTCTGTTAGCAATCTATTGGGTCATACCCATAGATGATTCAACTATAGTCTATACTTGATTGATGTATAAGGAGTTCATTTCGGATGTCATGGTTTCAAGCCATCTGTCAGTCTCTACTCATGATAACTTTTTGAATAGGTCAAGAAAAATATCATTCTTAATGATATATGGTGTATCGTCATTCTCAATGATAAATACATATTTTGAGTGGTATATTACATACTCAGATTGACCTTCGACGAGGAGGTGTGTGTCATAGTTGTGCCTCATCAATGGGTACATCTGATCGAGGATCAACTTGTGAACACTTCACAGGTTATGATGGGATAGTTCATAAGTCTTGAATTTCTCAAGTTCAATTATCCTTCCACTATCTTTTCTTAAATTTTTTTTTCAAAAATGGTATACCTACTGACAAAGTATCTTTTGTCCAGTAGGATGGTAGAAATAGTATCACATACTATTCTTTAGGATAACCTATTAATTTATACAAACCCGATTTAATACAAAACTTATGTACATCAATTTTTTTACATAAGCTGGGCAACCTGCCTCTTCTTTTTTTATATCTCATATGGAGTGCTAGTAACATATTTTGATATTATCTAATTCAAAACATATGTAGCAATTTCTAGGGCCTATCCCCAAAATTACATAATAAGATTTGTGAAGCATATTAAGGAACACACCGTATCTCACAGATGGTGTCCATCTCTGGATCGAGATATTATTAACCTTCAAAAATTTATATGTATAAGGCCTAATAACTCACTCGCGCCTTTTCCCATGTCAAATAAATAAGATTTTAGTCATTTTACCCATGAGATAAGATTTACAAGTTCTATATAATTCAAAAATCATACAGATTAAAGAACTCTTTTTTGTATTACTTGTTTATCTTTAACTCGAAAAAATGATCAAGTTGGCAATACCAGATATATGTGACCATCACATATTCTTTTTTATTCTCATTAATATGAAGAACAACATCATTGAGTGACAGAAATATGAGACCACTGTCATAAAACTATAGCCATAAATTTATCAGAAGAAAATAATTTTACTCTTTACATTAATTTCAAAATCATGTTAAAATTATAAAAAAATTGAAATATTATTTCTGATAAATTCAGGCATTTAACAACAGTCTATAAATTTCTAAATCTTGCTAGAAGGTTACATAAATACAAGTAGGTTCCTACAGCCTTAGCATGAATGGACTATCCATCAGTGCCAAAAAGTATCTAGTCACTTCGCTTCAACTTCATAGGTCCAGCAATATTTTGCATAAGTGGAACCTATATAAGGTATCACATACTCAAAAATCCAAAGCTGAAGTACTCAATGATAGATTAGTTGGTATCATATACAAACTATTAGCAAATGTAACCTTTGCATCCTGTTACCACTTCATACTTGCAAGACAACTCTTGCAATTTCTTTTCAATGCTCACCATTGCTGTAATGATAATAGATACCCATGGTGAAGATATTCTTCACCTTTTTCTCCTAAGAGATACTAAAGAAGGAATCCAGGAGAGTTAGTAAGATCAAATCCTTAATTAACTCACCATCCATGATATTGACTTGATCGTATGATTAAGTTAATTAGGATACATTTGATAGGTATACTGTCAATCCCTGTTATATCTTATATGCGATTTTTCTTTTTAATAGTATCATCTCCGATTAAATCAGAATCAGAAGAATAGGAGACTATCTCCTAAGTGAGAACCATTCTCAAGTTTCTCTACTATTTCATGAAGTTTGGTCAATTTAAAAAGTATCAGATATACCATACAGTGATAGTGAAGATACAGATAAATATATAAGAACATAAAAGGACTACTCATGATGATATACATAATTTAGACGAGATCTTTTATCTAATTATGTCTCTCACTATTTTAGCAAATTTTATAATCCTCAAGTATAAAAAATAAAAAAATCTATGATCAAATTTCTTAGTGGGGTTGAGATCTCAATTTCTCATTAAAAGCCTGGTAGATAGCGCAACAAGCTTCTATGAGTTCAAGGATAAGTAACTCTTTTCCAATTACATCTCATATAACTCTCAACATAATTTTATCTTTAAAATACTTATAGCCTTGTGGATAGCACAAGAAACTATAGTATTTAGTTAAATCGTACCTTTCAATCCTATATGGTTATATCTGAATAATACTATCTTTGTGGATATATAGCACAATAAGACAGCACTACCAAAATATACCATAAGCATCACTAAATCAACATCATATCTATCCCTATAGCAAGTCTTGTGGATAGCATAACAAACTCACTACAGTTTTTTGACATACTCTATTGATTAAGTATAAGCTAAATACCATTAGCTTCATTATGCACCAAGATAGCATCAAATCGGTCCCCACAGCAAGCCTTGTGGATAGCACAATAAGCCTACTATGGTTCTTGACGTAATACTGACTGAGCATGAAGGAAGGTATGGATAGTGTTCTTAACATTTCACCATTATAACTTAATATAATTTAAATGAGGGACTTAGGTCTCATGCATATCCAAAACATATACAAATGCATCATATGCAATCTTAATTTAATTCTAACTACCAGCATGTAAGAGCATATAAAAGAAATTTAATGGTTATGGACTTTTGAAAAATCATTCGAGCCACAGAATGGTATATGGGTCAAAATCAAGGTGCATCATAGATTGAACCATCTCATGGTCAATCTTAATGCGCTTCTGCTCTCCAAACGTCTAGTAGTCCAGTCTTCATCTCCATGAAAATTTTTATAAATGCTTGATCTTTATCAGAAAATAGAAAGAAATAATTTCTATCTATTTTAAATAATTTTTTTATAATTTTATATCAATATGTAAAAATTTTAATCAATAGTTAGAAGCATACAAAAGAATGATACAGCTGATAATACAATACATCAGGGACAACCAGTCTTTATTGCAACTCTTGCAGATGCATTTATAAAATGTGCCATCAGGAAAGTATTCATGCATATATCCATCACATGGATGTACCATAGTCTATAACCACTCTTCATGCATTTTATAACAATTATAAAATATGGTAACTAAGTTCTCATATTATTTTAATTGTGATATCATTCATAAATATGTCAATGAAGATGTTTAAATATATGGGCATAGGATCCATCTAGGGTTTTGGATTTATATTCAACTCTTGATCCAATTTTAATTTAAGTTAATCATTGGTCATCCTTTTGAGTTGAGTTGATCAATTCTTAAATTAACTCTAATCCAATTAGGCAAGCAGAGATTCGATCAACCATAACTCAAGCCCTAGTCAAATTAGGTTAATGATAATTTGATCAACCTTAATTAAACATAATTTCTAATCAAATTAGAAATATGAATTTGATTTAATCTATAATCATAAATTTTAATCACATTAGATTAATAAATTATAGTTAAAATAAATCTATCGACACAAATCCAAATCTATGTCTGAGGCATCCTTTCCATGATCAAAATTTTTGGCTCCATACATACTTTGGACAACAACCAAGATGGAAGACCCACAATGGTGAGTGCCCAATAACATAATGGTCGGTTCTTGGATCTTAGGTGAATGCATCAAATACAAGAATCCTAAGTCTTGGTAATATACATCCAATGTATCATTCTAAGGCTTCGCGCATCACATGCACTGAATTTATAATTCTATCGAAAAATGAGATCATGGGATTTAACTTAAACCTGTCTCACAAGTCTAAAGACCATGAAAACTCATATCCAAGTTCAATCATGGATTGATAATATTTTATTATTAACAAAAGATGCATCAAAAATATCAATTAAACATCAATCAGAAAATCTGATTTTGACAAAATCTAAACTGGATCTAATCCATATCACAAATAGCATGATACTTGATTGAATCAATCAAGAGTGGCTCTAATACCACTTTTAGGTTTCGATGACGTAGTGAAATATGATTTTAAATTTTTTTATGTATTCAACTATTGAAAATAAGTTTAACAATTAAACAAGACTACTGCAACATAAAACCCAAGGAATACCTTGATGATTATAATCAAATAATTTAAGCATGTATAATAACAAGGGATCAGATGTCATATACCAACATGAAGATAAGGGTTTGGTAATCGAGTGATCTCCACAAGACTTCAAAATAAAAATCCTCCAATGGTGATTCATACAGGACTGATCAGTCCTTTTCAATTTGAAGTAGTGCTGTAGCCATCTTCACAAGTCCACTGCCGATTGTTCTTCGTAAGAATGGATTGCACCACTACTTGTATGCCTTTGAATCCTTCATTAGGACCAAACTAGGAGCCTTCCTAATAAGAACTCATCATCCAAACTAGATTTAAATGTTCAACACTTGAACAAACTAAACCTTAAGATAAGTAACAATTGCTTTCCTTTTTCCTCTTGATTTTCTTTCTAATTTTTCTCTTCTTTTCTTGTCTTTCTTTTCAAATTTTTTTTGTCTTTTCTCACATAATCCCATGCCTAAAACCCTTTGGATGAGATCATATCCCATATGGGGCACTCCTTATATAAGGAATGAAGAGGCACCATAAATTTTCCCAAGGGGTGACAACACTTGGCATCCCTTATTCCTTACACGATAAATAAATTTTAGCATAGAACCAAGGAATAAGGCATGAAAAAAGAAGAGTTTTACAAGCAGAAGAACTCCTCCTTTGCATACAAAAATCAAGGCACCATCTGATGGTGCGTGGGATAAGAGAATCGGCATGAAATCAAAAGTCCAAAACAAGATGGACTCTTCCAATTTTTCAATGCACAAAAGGGGGTGTCCATTATTTTTTTTTACATTCAAGTTCCTTCACAGAGAAGCACTCTTCCTTCTCTTCCACACCCATATATCCCAAGGCACAATCTGATGGCGCAAAAAACAAGGGACGTGTGGAATATGGTAAGAAATTTAAAAGGAGTGGATGAGGACTCCTCCTCTTAATGCCTAAAATAATGGGGCGTGACATTTATTCTTGCATGTGGTTTGGTGTGGAGATGGATAAATCTAGATGAAACATTTCAAATGGATTGGTTAATCAAACCAAAAACCAAAGATTGAACCCAATCTTATTAGGTCAAGGCATCAAGCTTGGGTTTAGCACAAACACCTTTGCACTGAACCAAATTGAGAACTTGGGTTAATTTATGTGCTAGCAATTTAATTAACCATTAAATTTATAATAAATCTAAATAAACTAGATTAAGATCAAATTTCTATTGTGTGTGGCCCATTGGATTTTAAATCTAACCAGCAGTGGATCCTAACTTTCGACGTAATCCTAATTCGATTAGATTAGGTTAGCTCAAGAGTTTCAATCAACTAGGACTCTTTCTAATTAATTTTTGAATTAAACTCTTTTAATTCTGACGAGTCCATAAGTCAAGATTGACATCTAGCAATGTGTCATGATTATCCGAATGATTTAAAATTTAGTAGAAATATCAAAATTATCCTTCTGTGGTGAGTTATCATGTAATTCAATTCTTCGATCACACAACATCCCAGATAGACCATAGGCATGAAAATATATCAAGCCTAAATACCTATTCAGGTGTATCTTGATCTAATGAAGATGACTCAGTTGATGAACCAGTAGAAATTTTTCTACTGTTCATCCCTATTCTGACTAGAGACTCTCAAAGTCATCATCCTATGAGATCACATAGGATGTTTTCTCCTCCTACAAGGAGTGACTGATTCTATATTGACCACTCACAACCTCTATGCATACTTCATCATACCCAGAATATCCCACACATATCTTAAAATGGCATGCTAGGGAATAAACCAAAGTAAGGATCCATATACATAAGGTACCATGATGATCTCAGGTTAAAGGATCATTTACATCATTTTCACTGGAGAACCATCTGTCGACATGCTGTAAGACTCCATCAGATATTTTTCTGTAGATCAGTTTAGTGAACTCATTCTCTAATGAGCACCTACATCCTTATATTAGTATCATCACACAAGTGATTGTGAGATCAACCACCTTCTCCATCGAGCATACATAGGATGTACCAGTCTTATCGATATCATCGATCTCCGACTCGATAATCTAATGACAGAAAATATTTTAGATTGGAGCTGTCAAGATTTTAGGTCTCACTGATATGATCTTATTATGGCCCTAAAATCATTGTCCTAATCTAAGGGGTTTATCATAATCATAAAAATATGATACAGGAAATAATAAAATATAATACCTCATGAATAAAATAACTAATATCATACAAATGAGTAGAAAGATAATACAAGAAAGTGCTTATCGCATCACCCATGCGATTGACTTGTAGGATACTATTCTTCCATCATTTAGTCGATGAGAATTCCTATGGTGTTGATAGTATCCCGGGGTCGAGTCCTTATCAGACGATTCAAATAGGAAACGATGCCGCTTCCCCCACATAAGCTTTGGTGTCAAGCTAAGAAAAGTTCATTGGAATAGACGATCAGGATGATGAGACTGTCGAGTGGGCTGGGATTGTCAGCTGTACTGAAAAAGAGTAGAACGTGGACGTTGTTCCTTGGACTGTGTTGGGTATAAAAATACCCTCAGCCGAAGTTCTCGACAGATGGCACCCATCCAGGCTTTTCAAAGATGGATCCTGCAGGCGTCTGTTAGATTGCTCCAAGTGCACTCACGGCTCCGTTGTTTGCCGACCTTCTACAGTCCTCACCGGCCTCCGCTACTGATCGATCTCCAACAGTGACCAACGTCAGGCTGAACTCCTGTCAGATTTT
>KE504661.1:1972132-1983758 GCA_000441515.1 Elaeis oleifera
TGTCAAAATAATTTTTATTTATTTATAATTCATGTACTAATATAAAAGGAGCACAACCGTCAACAAGCTGACGATTGGCTTTGGGACACTATTCCAACATTATTTTCATTGACAAATCGGTTGTAAAATAATTAATAATTTTTTTATTTTTGATTGCTAAATCGATCATAAATTTAATTAATTTTTTACATTCAATCGTAAAATCGATCACAAAATGTTTGCAACTGATTTGAGTCGGTTGTAAAATAAATTAGCAACCGAGATTTGTTATCTAGTAACCGATTTTGCGGTCACTAATATCTTATTTTTTTGTAGTGGTCGTATTTGTAGATCATATTTGTTAGTCCTGGGTGTCGGTCATAAGTCGTGCCCATGTTCTAAAGGTTGCCGAAGAATCTTAGAAATCATCTGCATAATTGAGTAGGCTGATGGATTGAGATCGGAACAGAACTAAGGTCCCACCCTAGATGTACTGGTGCTTTTGCAGGCCGTTGGGTCATGTTGTCCGATGTCGATCAGATCCCAACCTTAGAGTCGGTGACCGTCCAAGGTGGAGATTGGATGTAGAGTGATATCATAGCGCCATTTTATCTTAGGAGGCAGTCTAGTCTTGTTGGACCTATTAATAAGTGCTTGGTTGTGATCCGAAGGGAAGAGGTTGGATCTGATGGCAGACAATCCCTACGACAACTATTAATCATCGCCACCCTTCTCATGAGTAAAGTTTGAATTATATAAAATGCATAATATAAAGATATTATCATGGAGAAGTTTTTTCTAAAGCCACTTTTTTGGTAGTGACATTATGTAGTACGGCAGCAAACAAATCCCTTAGGTTATAGTAAGGTGATTATTTCACATATAGCAGCAGGTGCTTAGAAAGCACTCAAATATCATACTAATTGACTTTTACCTGACTTTGTACCCTATCTTCTCAGTGAATAAAATTAACCTTTTTACCAAAAAAAATGACTTTTAGCATGTTTCTTTGACTACTATGCCACAGCTGTAGCCAAAGATGCCTTCTTGTTTCTAATTTCTTAAAATAATAATAACTTTGTCCAAAAATTAAGCAAACCAACATTTATATATTGTGTTAAGTAGGGAACTTTTTCCTTCTAGCGAAGTATTTAAGGCAACTTTAAGCAAAAACACCAAGAGTTAATCACCTCGCCAGCTAATGACTCACTGGAAGATACCCAAACTGGAATTACGTACAATTGCTGCAAGAGGCTCTAGAAATTATAGAGCAGGTATCAATCTGCCAACTGTCTAGATCACATATCGCCTAATTTAGCTTTATGAACTAGCTTTCCGAGTAGCTCAGGCCAGATGGTTGAAAAGGCTTGCGCCACATCAGCTGGATTGCCAACAATAACCCTAGTTGTACTAAGATGGATCTAGTTCACACACTTTAGCAAATAAATAGTTGTCTTGTCTGTGAGACAGAATCATGTTCCAATCCAATAATTAGGTCCCAACAAACATGTTCCCTCTAAGACGCATCTTGTGGTCGGCAGCTCATAGCTAGGAACTCATACACTCAACCACGTCCCCTCGTGCATTAAATTGGCCTATTCCCTCACTTCCGACCCAACCGGAAACATTTATACCAGAACGATCTTGTGATCGGGGAATTGGGTTGCCGCAGAATATAATAGTCGGCTAGTGACCTCATCTCACTATGGCCCCCATGCATAAAAGTCTCTGACTCTCTCGGACGCAGGGCTAATGATTGGAGCGCCGTTTTGACTCTCTCTCTCCCATATCTATCTCTGATTCTTTGACCAACCGAGAGCGTGGCCTCGTGCGCGCGTGCCACGCTCGCTTCGTTGTCTCAAAAGCCCGTCATACTCTTTGGTGTCCCTACCTCCCAGCACCGCCCGGCCTTTTCGGCGGTGAAACCCATCCCTCTCCTCGCGTATCCAAGCCTTCGTCACCTTTTCTCTCCCTGGCCCACCACCCACCTCCGTTCCATCTCTCTCTCTCTCTCTGTGCCCCTATAAATCTCATGAAAGGCCATAACCCTTGAGAGTGCGACACCAACAACAGTGGCAGAAGCCGCTGACTGTTACAATAGGAACGGAACAAAATGAGAGTTGCTAATGGTGCCACTCGTCA
Organism: Elaeis oleifera; assembly: GCA_000441515.1. Taxonomy (NCBI): domain Eukaryota; kingdom Viridiplantae; phylum Streptophyta; class Magnoliopsida; order Arecales; family Arecaceae; genus Elaeis; species Elaeis oleifera. Next base: position 1,974,254 of record KE504661.1, read on the forward strand.
TGGCTCGCTGCCGACACCCCGGCGACGTTCCCAGAGCACCACGTGTTCTACCTCTTCTGGTTCTTCGACGCGGGGTCCGTCCTGTGTCAGGATCGGCAGACGGTGGATGGAGTACCAGGGTGCCAACAACTGGGAAGGCCTCCTCGACCCGCTCGACGACACGCTCCGCTCCGAGATCGTCCGCTATGGCGAGTTTGTCCAGGCTGCCTACAATTGCTTCGACTTCGATCCCTCCTCCCCCTCCTACGCTACCTGCCGCTTCCCCAAGAACTCCCTCCTCCGCCGCTCCGGCCTCTCCTGCACTGGCTACCGCGTCACCCGCAATCTCCACGCCACTTCCGGCATCGTTCTCCCCGCTGGGCCCGCACTGCCTCCACCTGGCTCTCCCGCCGCTCCAGCTGGATCGGCTACGTCGCCGTCTGCCAGGACGAGGACGAGATCGCCCGCCTCGGCCGCCGCGACGTCGTCGTCTCCTTCCGCGGCACCGCCACCGGCCTCGAGTGGCTCGAGAACCTCCGGGCCACTCTCACCCACCTCCCTTGCCCCTTCCACCCTCATCCTCCCAGCCGGAGCCCATGGTGGAGCGTGGCTTCTGGAGCCTCTTCACCTCCCCGGCTCTGTCCGCCGGTGCCTCCGTGACGAGGTGCGCGATGAGATTGCTCAACTTCTCGACGCCTACGGAGGCCAGGGCCAGCCCTCAGCCTCACAGTCACCGGTCACAGCCTCGGCGCCGCGCTTGCAGTTCTCACAGCTTACGACATCACCACGACGTTCCCAGACCCGCCGATGGTCACCGTGGTTCGTTCGGGGGCCGCGCGTCGGCAACGCCAGCTTCTGCCGCCGGCTGGAAGAGCGAGGGGCAAAGTTTTAAGGATAGTGAACACACAAGACATCATAACCAAGGTCCCCGGATTCGTCATCGATGACCGCAATGTGGACGAGGAGGATGGCAACGAAGGCGTGATACCGAGCTGGCTGCTGTCAAAGACCGGGTGGGTCTACGCCGACATCGGCCGCGAGCTCCGCGTCAGTGGTCGGCGGACGGCCAATGTGGTGGCCTGCCACGACCTCAGCGTCTACCTCAACCTCCTGAACCAGCTCAGTGCCAAATGTCCCTTGCGATCCTTAGCCACCCAAGCAATGGCCGGCCAGCGATGACAGTGTTCATCTTTTAATTTCTTGTACGGTCTCATTTTCTTTCAAGTACAAGATTTAGTCTTTTCTTTCCCCATTTTTTTTGGAACTGGGGATCTTAGAGTAAGAAAGGAAAATAGCACAGAAAATGGAAAAGGGCTTCCCTGTTTTGTTATGGTGGGTTCGGTGGGTGTGGTTTAACGACCTTATGGGATATTTCAAAGTATGAGACTTTGGCCTTTGGAAAATACGAGTTCTAATTAAGGTCTATATGAACAGAGGTTTTGATTTCAAACGATATGGTTCGAGCTTTCTTCTTGTTCCGATGACACCTGATAACCAATAAAAGAGAGGCGTATAAGACATTTGTAGCTGAAAGTGGTCCATTAACGGTGGTGATCCTGAGCTAGCGTGGCATTTTATGGGAGGGAGTATGCTGTGGGTGAGTGGTCGGAGAATGTTATCATCGAAGCCGCAATCTCACCGGCCAAACGCCTTAGCCGTCGAGTTCACCTGTCAGACTCCGAGGTCACGTGTTTAGGCGGACTTGATTAGGTTTTCACCATGTGTAATTCGTTGATACCAGTGTATACTCTTATACTTGCGTCTAAGTTTTGGACTCCATCATTGCATGGTGAGTCGGTGACACACCAGCAACATTGGTAGCTGCATAATATTGCATCACAAGATGCATGAAATGTAAAGATAGATCAAAACTGCTGGTCCATGCCAGATACCTCATTGTGTTGAATGATTGAATAGTCCTACAACCACGCATATATATAGAGAACCTGGCTCCTTTCCTATGCGTACTCTCATCTTTTGTCACGTACTTTCTTTCTGCCAGTGCTCTTGAGCTCTATATAAGTACATAATGAAACTGAGCATGTTCATGTTTAAATAAGAATATAAGACCTATGTGTCCCCTGAGCATATGATCAGATTGAAGCATCATATGTGCCAGATGTTAGAATTATAAATGTGGAAGTTGGTGACGTACGTGGGATACAGCAAGAAAAAAAAAAAAAAGGAAAGAACATCGAGAGGTATGGGGTTGAGCAGATCATCTAGATCTTCATAAATATGAAACCATAGGTAGAAGAAATACGCGGCCAAAGCCGTTAAAATAAAAAGTAAAAAGCAAAAATAAACATGCATATTTTCTACTGTGTTATCATTATACTTATTTAACATGTATGAATGGCATATGGTAATAATATTCACAATTTTTTTAAAAGAATTATAAATCATATATTTGAAATAATAAGCAAGAACAAATATAAACTAGGTAGTTATTTGACCTCCATCTTTTACATTTATATGTGCATGTAAAGAGCTCTAAGAACAAAATATAGAAGAGCAACCCTGTAATATAAATTGAAACATATGTGCATTATTTAGATTATATAATGTTCATCCCAATTTATATTTGAACCATCATGGATATGTTGATGCCCATATTTGTGGTCAAATCCAACAAAAAACTTTCTAAACTTACCCACATGATATCTACTTTTGATATTGATGTACATGTTGATACCAATACATGTGGTCCTTCTTCAATATGGAAATTGTTTTGCATAGACCTTCCTCCAGCATTTAGACTTAATTCAAGGTTGTCAGAAGAAAAGAAATCAAAAACTGTGACAAGCAGTAGATTTAACAACCAAGATGTGCTTTGTAGCTTTTTGAGAAGAAGAACAAGTGAATGCCCGACAGCATATATAGGAATGAGGATGGGATTGGATTCAAATCTCTTGTATTAATCAACACAAATATTTTACCAAATTGGTCATTGGAATCCTCCAATGCATTTCCTTCCTTTTGGGCGCATTTAACTCTCTTTTTCTTGTGCTTTGGAGTTTGGTCATTTGGATGATGTAGAGCTGTATTTCACAAGAATTTTGAAGATTAATTAATGCTTTTCTGATGCACAATATTTTTGTTTCAAAAGCTACATCCCTCTTAAGAGGAATCCCCATTATCGATTCAAAACATTCTAAAGAAGGCCAACAGATTGATTAATCTCCTTGCTTGACATAATTTTGATAAATTTAGATAAAAGATCGTTTTCCCACCCATCATTTCTGTTATTCAAAATAAATCTCAAACCATGGACTTGTCTAACATTCATTGGTGTGTAAAGGATTGCATGGTCAGCGCTGTTCAATGATGGTTATTTTTCGCATCATTTGACTATGTTTTCTATCTAAATTTTAAACAATCGAGCAATTGTTAGGTTGGTTAGCACCCTCTGAAAGCTTTCCATTGGAGGAGGAGTTTCATGATTGAAATCTTGGGTTTCTCAAAAAGTAAAATAAAAAATTTAAGGCCAGAGTGGTGATTTGTCCAAACATATAAACTGTACTTTTGTTAATTACAATATATATGTATATGTAAAAAAAAACATTGTTTAGTTAAATTCAAGATCTCATGCTATGTAAAAAAACAAAATCTGTCCAAAGAGGTAACTGAAAGGATAGATGCTCCCAAATGGTGATACCACCCACACAGATTCGAACCTTCGACAAGGGTTAACGGCCTGTTCCAACTGAACTACCACTTCGGTGGTGACAGATTTTTGGCCTTTGGTATCTCTACTTTTTCTCTCCAAGCCCCCTTTGTAAGGTTTGCTAAAGGTCAACTCTGATGAATCCGTTAGAAATTTCAGGCATTTAGATTTTTTCCCCCTTGAATAGAAATCCATCCAAGTCTAGATAGGGATTTTCGTGGACCCCAACTTGGGCTATTAAATCATATATGCTCTTGTAGTTCTCCTTTTCCAATAATTTCCCATGAATGAACCGCGTGGGAGAAGAAAACTAATATCAAGAAACTTTACACTCTCAGGAAGCCAAATTGGATAGAGACATGGTATATTGCCTTGGAATATTTCGCCTACACATATTCAGTTGGACATTCTTATGCTTCCGCGATTGTTAGATGGTCTGAGAAGCTCCATTTCCTTCCAAGGTCTGGTATATTTGTTGATTTGTTTGCAGTTCATCTGATTTGTGGTCCACAAACCTCTTGGTTAGTTGCAAGACTGCATCTATTAATTCTAGTGGCGTCTAATTATTTCTCTAAAACAAAAGAGGGACAAATATCTAGCACAAGAATTATTGGCCACTCAATCCAGTCACACGTTCTATCCATTGAAAGGTTCCTAACACCTCCGGTACTCCATACGTACACATCATACAATTGAAGCCGAAAGTTGCTCCACTCCTTATCAAAAAAAGAAAGAAGGAAAGTTACTCCGCCTAAAAGGACATATTTTTCGGTATGATGCTCGTGCTACTTAACCATGAATTTAGGATACCTCAAGCATGAAGCATGTGAGGGAACCCCTGGAGAGTTCTCCTCTCCCCAGTTTCACCAACATGTGGCATTTTCCCTTCAAGTATTAACCCCCTTGGCCGGTGATACTTGTTCTCATTTAACAAGTCAAATGACATGCCAAAACCTTAGCCAATGTACAAGTAGTATATCCTTTCTATTTCGCTCCCGTACTTTGATCCTAAAACTGGAAGAGGATACAAGAATCTATTCCATAACAAGCCACCCGTTCAGCTCTTGTTCTATCAGACATTGTGGTACACCCACTTGCCAAAGAATTACAAGGTACGTCCATGGGTCCAAATCTATCTTAAGAAATGGGCATGAGTTGAAAGTGATAACTAGCTAGATACCGACCAGGTCTCAAAGAGGTGATCTCTTTCCACTCTACCACCATAGAAAGGGAAGAAAGAGAAGGCGGCACAATTCTATGTGGAATTTGTAGTCCCCACCTCGCTTCCTCAGCCAGAAATTCTTGTTCCATTTGGTGCATGTGTTCACTTGAGGACACCTTCAATGCGGCCTAGTTTAAGTTTGGTCATCTAATGCAATGATTGGACTCGAAAGCTCCCGCAGCAGCCGTCCAACGTGGGGCACTGATCAACGTCGGGGCACGTGAAATGGAGAGCATGCATGCATGATAAACGTAGCATTCCAGAATCCAGCTGCCTAAGTTACTGACACTCCTGTTTCGATTGAACTATTAGCATCACCTTCTCTACTACTCTTTTATGCACCCCTGGCCATGGTAACTTTGATATGACAACATCTTGGGCATGAAAGATAGGTATATCTATTGGCTCTATGTTACATAAAATTTCTTTATGTCTTTTCATCATTTGGAAACCTCTTTGCCTTACATTTAAGTAATCTTTTCCGAGCTTCCACTTTTTGAATACCTTGGGAGTCTGCCTCTTGACCAATTGTGATGTAAGATTAGAGAGGTCAGGATCGATCTGTGTCCCCCTCTCTGTAGAGCAAAGAACAATATAGGTAGTTACCTTCTAAAATACGATATTATGGGGAGTGCTTGGGACGTTATTACATAAGCATGTTGTTCAATGACCGCCAACCCACTAGCGGTCCACTTTTCTGAAAGCAATGCTACCATTTTGTTGAGACGCACTAACGCTTCTGATTGAAAATATCAGCTATTTTATGGCGACACACATTCTCGATTATTTTGTTGTCATATGAGTGTTGACCTTCGTTATTACATATTTGAAGACAATAAATTATTACATTGGATTATAATGTGTACGGATAGCTATAGATGGCAATTTAACCAATCCGCTGGATATCCGATCCAATTTGACCTAGATGGGATAGATTTTATCCGATCTAATTAGAATTCGAAATAAATATGTGTTCTTAAAAAATACACGAAGCAGATTCAGATCAGATATGAATAATGGTATGCGCTGCTCCGAACCCAACTTGATATAATCTTAATCTAAATCTTCTTTCAAAATTATAATTATTTATAATATTTATATGATTAGGTTTTATTCAATCCGATCGAACCCCACTTATTTATCCAATCCATACCTCTACTTAACCTGACATGATCCGCCTTGAGATAGGTACAGAATATGTATGAATATGGGATTTTAATTGCAGAGCGAATATAGATATTTACCGATGTGATCCATATTTGATCCGTTACCATTTCTGAATAGTACACATACATGAAAGAAGAAATAGGAGGGCTTTAATAATCAAGGATTGCTATGATATGCATTTAGGTCCATCAATTTGGTGGATGAGCATATGAGACGGCAGAAGTATACTTAGTACTATACAATATTATTTGATTGATTACAGCTACAAGAAGTTTTTTTTTTTATTGACTTCTTCTCCTTCACAATGGAACTCAGAATCTCTCCCTCTCACTCTCCCACACCCCCTCTCCCTCTCCCTCTCCCTCTCCCTCTCCGAGGAAAGGAGAGGAATGAAATACATCATTAATATCCAAGTGCAATTACAATAACTTTGAATATATTTGTTACAAGGTAGAAGACAAAGTGAATTGTGTCAACTTGGGTTTAACTCAACTGGTCCCAGTTCAAATATTATCTTTTTTCCCATTTTTGTTTGTTTGTTCAGGTCAACTTTGAGGCATGCTTTTGATAAAATAATTTAAAAATGGAGTTGTTCCTCTGTTGTATCTATGTTCTATGATGCTGAGAAACTTTTTTTTTTTGATATGTCGAATTTGATCTTTGATATAACACTGCTAATTAATTTTGTAAAGAATTTTATCATAGGACCTCCAATCCTAATTTTTTTAATTTCAGAGAAATCCTAGAGGAAGCCCCTTAAGCATTTCTTCATAAGTAAAACTTCCCATTTTTGATTAAAAAAATTATATCATATCTTTGTCACTTATCTTTAAAACTAACAATTAAATTTTTATTCTTAAACTTATACAATAAAAATATTATCAATATCATCTTAAAATTAATTTATTTCAACTAATCTAGATAATTGCATATTTCAAAAATTGACTTTAATTTATCATGTAACAAATAAATTGTTTTATTATTAGATTATATATATTGTTAAATTTAATACGCAACTCATGTGTATGTATGATAGAATGCAGAAAAGGGAAGAAACTAAGAAATTAATCATAACTAACTTTAAAAAAAGGTCCAGTACAAAGTTAGCCAATAGTTCATGTCGGTCGTTGTAAATTAATTGATGCAATACTGCTATATTCTCTCTCTCAATGAAGTCTCTCAAGCTATTTGAATGATAATGGAGCTTGGATGACTCATTTCTAAGTCATGTTTTAAATGTTGGAGCTTGGATGAACACCACTAAGCTTGCTATTAAACTAAAGTAAGCTGTTTTTGAACATCTTGGTTCATTAATTTGCAGCCCATATGATGGTAGAATTTTGTGATTAATTAGTTGATGTGATATAATTTATGCTGGATATGTTTCATGACTTTTCAACCATAGGAGTGAAATAGAAAGCATGAACAACATGGAAAGAAATCTTGAAGGCATGCATCCCTCCTTTCAACTTAACAATGGGCAATAGCAAAGGGAAGAAAGACACAAATGATGGAATGGGTAGAATCGCATGAAGGATTTGACTAAGTAATTTAATCTGCTATGACACCTTAATAAGTGATTAAGATCCAATTTACTTGCACATGTGTCAATTTGACGTAAGCCTCGTAGAGCATGTACATCCTTTGGGGCACAATCTCATTAATGGGGAGATGTATGGAAAATACCGCACAACCTATTGGCTGTGTAACTTAGTCTCGCATTTAATTTATGAAAGAGATAGGTCCTAAATAGAAGATTCATATATTTAATTTATTTAATCAATTAAAATTTGTTATATACTTCCTTTGTTTAGAAAAAGGCCATGTACTTATATCAAATTTTTTATGTTACGGAAGGAAGGATTTGTTGTAGTCAAGGAGTCGGATGGTTGGCTTATGCCTCCGCACCCGCATACGTGAGGTATTGTGGTATAGAAGGGAGAGCATCATTAGTCCCACATTGATTGTGAGTCAAGAAAGATTCTGACTTATATAGGAATGGATCATCTTTCCCATGTGAGACGTCTTTTGAAAGATAAAATCATGAGGCATATGGATCAGAGTGGACAATACCTTACGTGTCAAGCCATAAACCTTTGGCTGCAATAGTGGTGCTAGAAGGAGTGCACCACCTCCATGAATTATGAGGCTCCTCCTGCCCAAACATAGATCTGTGAAAGTACATAAATTCCTCCTTGACTGGAAAACTATGTTATAGTATAGAAAAAGAATATCATTAATCTCACATTGGTTGTGAATCAAGAAAAACTCTAACTTATATAGGAGAAGACCATTCTTCCCATGTAAGATACCTTTTGAAGGGCAAAATCGTGAGATCTATGGGCCAGAGTGGACAATACCTCACGTGCCAAGTCATGAATCTTTGATCATAAGGTCTAAAAAATGGGGGGCATGTATTGGTGTACCTAACCGATCGATCTCTGACCATGTGGCAATATTGAAAAAAATCTGTATTATACTAATCTGCAGGTGAAGCATTATTTTAGATTGGGTCAGATGATTACCGACTTCATATTAATGTTCAGTTGATTCGTCCACATCTACATCTAGTTGATATTGGAAGGACATCGAATGTTGGCCGACCTCCCGAAAGCAACAATAAAATCCCTAAGCTATCTGTTCTCCATATGAATCAACCCACAATCTTTCTATAGCTGGCCAATCTGTTATAACCAATGGTTAACAAACTAGGATGATTATCCAAAACCATATAACAAATAAGATCCTCCGAATCAGATGGTTACCAACGGTCTAGCAAACTCTATCAACGGCCTAATAAATTTCTATATAAAGAATAGAAGAAGACTTTCCAGAGATAAGTCAGAACAAGACTTAAAGGGCAGAAACTCTGCTAGACCCTCAGTTCTCCAGTTCTTTCCCTCAAAAAACTTGAGTTCTCCCACTCTTCTAACTCTACTCATCTCTCTCCTTGCTCTCTACTTCGCCTTTTCAACTATCTATTCTTGAGCTCCAGCTAACTTAACTATTGGAGGATCCTAAACCAGAGGGTATTCCTTTGGTTTGTGGACTTCTTTACAGGTTCTCTAGCGGACTTCACCACTTTGGTTCACCACCGAACTCCAGATCAGTGTGGGATCGATTTCGTCATCCTTACCCGGAGAATTGCAACAACAAGATCCAAGGCCTTATGACATATATGCACAATACATCAAACCTTTCCTTCCACTACATATTGAACCTTGAACTATACTCTTGAAAGTCTATTAATTATTTAAGCATTCACAAGAACTGCAATTGATGGAAACATAAAATATAACATAAATAAATATAATTAAATTATTTTATTTAAAATTATTTTTAGTTTAGAGAAGAATACATTGACTCATTTTGTTGCACCAAAGATCACTGTCACTTCGAGTTACCTCTAACTTTAGTTTAGCAAATCTTGCCATATTATAAAGGGTAACATTAATGCTATATATATATAT